>CM076572.1:573579815-573808091 GCA_034641835.2 Pinus albicaulis
AGATCTCAACTGGGTCTCCACTGGATCTGCATGCATGCAGTTAATAATAGTAAAAACATCAGTTGCATGTGAAATCACTACATGTGAATTAATTAATATTTAATTCACTTGATCTCTCGCTAGTGTATCTGCAGTTACAACTAGTGTAGAAATTAGCTGAATAAATCACTTATTCAATGGAGATTAACCTGATCACACATCAATTTCGAATTGCATGCATAACACATAATCTCTTCTACAATTAATTGTCATATGCGGAAATAATAGAAGCGATAGCACATCAAATCATCACACACATTAACACAGTATGTATGGGGAAAGCTTATAGCTGAAAACCCCGCAACTATAGTATATTATAAATGGAGAGAACATGCAGCAAATACATAGTACAAACTCCTCACAAGTACTCAGTACTATCTCCCAAAGCTGCACAAAAACTAGCTTGGTTTTGAACAAGTCACAGGTTCAAAACACACCACCCACTATCAGCTTCTCTATCAATAATGCTGGTCTAAATAGAGATCCAAGTTCGAATCTCACTGGCTCCAACTGCGCAATTTTCATTGGTAATTTCCTCCAAGTGTGGTGCAAATCTCATGCACAACTAATGTCGCAACTGATAGCTAACTCAACCCTTTCATCTACCTCTTTCACTTGTCGCCACCGAACTGTCCATGCACTGAGTTAAACTGATGTGTTCTTTAGTTGAATAATGAGTTAATAATTAGTGAATTAAATAATATTTAATTCACACAACTCATCTCTAGTGTATTAGCCAGTTAAACTAAATACAACTAGTTCAACTAGTTAACCATAACACCACCTCCATTAACTGTCGCATCAACTCCACCGAACTCCGCCACTTGAGCTCTAACTGAATTCAACCATGCATTAGCTCACCTAACTCATAGGAAAAGCGACTCCTTAACACTGCATGCCCCCACTTAAAGGCCTTGAATCGAAGTGCTCCAAGAGAGTAAACTGAGCGAGAGTCCAAATATTAAGCAGGCAAATAATATTCACTTTATTTTTAGTAGAGAAGTAGCTTCTAAAAACAGCCTTCACCTCTTTCGACCTAAAAATAAGTAGTCTCATCTATTCTTACCAACATGACACATACTCCAAGAACTTAGTTAATCCCTCAACCATGCTCCATATAACAAAAATAGATTTTTCCACAAATCACATGGATCTCCCCACCTAGTTTAGGGGATCACTTTCCAACTAGGATCAGGAATGATGTTTCAGGATGCCTCCTTCACTGTTTCTTGTTGCAATATTCAACACTCCCTCTCAACAAGAAAGGACTGCCTTTGCATGCGACATGCAACTCCATGCATTCGCCCTGCAACCTTCACAAGCGCCATGCAACTCCATGCATCTGCTCTGCAACTCCTCTGAAACTGAATAGGCTCCAAACAACTCAATCAGTCTTGATGCATCTAGCATCTATCATCAAAGTCTTTGACTTCTGCTTGGCCAACTGCACATGTCATCAGGAACCACTGCGCTGTTGAACTCTTTGCACCCATGCACTCTTGCACTTGCTGTCAACTCTGATCCGCGCTCCAGTATCCGACACTGTCACTTTGATCTGCCTGCATCACTCCAACTGATCTTGCTACTGCTGCGCTGTGGGCACCTCGTAGCCAGGTTCAATCCATGAGATCCACACCATCTCATGAATCTGCCCAGAAATCTCTTCATGGGATTAATCATGCATGTTGCCCCACCTCACACCTGGTGGTATAGCTGCATGCACTCCCTCTGCCCGTCTGGACAAAATTTCTCTGCATGAGTGGTTTCTCCCACTCCATGATCCTCTTGTGGCTGCTCCACACCCCGAGGTTCACTTTCACCTGCATGCAAAACTTGCTGCCTCTCAAGCATCAGTTGCATGTCTTTCTCCCGCTTCCCAACAATAGGAAGCTCCGTAGACATCCCATCTACTTCAAGTCTGTAGAGATTCTTTGCCCGAATCCCAACCTTCTTGACTCGTCCCGTTGCCTTGTGCCGAAGGAAAACTTTCCCTTCTCTAAAGACAACTTCATACCCTTTATCCTCTAACATTGCGACTGAGATCAAATTCTTTGTTAAACCTGGTACATGAAATACATTTTGTAAAAGAATGAGTTTACCTGACTCCCTCTGAAAGGTTATGGTACCAATGCTGTACTTATTGTATCACCACTGTCAAACTACATGCATCTCTGGAGACCTTTCTTCCACCAAACACCAAAGGATTTCACTCTCAGTTTGCACAGCTGTCTCATCAATATGCACATCTCATCCCAAATGCAAACAGACATGTACGTTAATGCCACTGAGGTTCAGCTTTCAAATTACATATATTTCTCTGTCACCACAGCTGCCCAGCCTCTGCGTTCTTCCTTCTTCTTCTTGGGCACTGTGGGCGATGTCCATGATCGTGATGCAGCACATTCACTTGGACATGTCACGCTCTTTTACCATCCGTACCGATTGAGAAGCCTTCTCCTTGCTCTTCCCCTTCCTTGCTTTGGCAGCCAAAGCGCAGTCTTCTTCATCAGATACCTTTGATGAAGATCCATCCCTGGTAGTCCTCCTGATCTCCTCTTGCATGAGATCCGACCACAGTCGCTCCCATCCCGGCAACTTCTCCCTACCATTGACACTATCTTGATAGGAATGCCAACCCTTCGGAAGACCAAGGAGAGCCAGGTCCACCATATCCTCATCTTCGACAGTCACCCCCACACTTCCCAGCTCATCTCTGCACTTAGTGAACTTCGTGAGGTATTTTGCGATGCTGTCGCCTTTCTCCATCTTGATGTTTCTTAGTCTATCCTTGAGCGCCAGCTTCCTTTGGTCGCTCTTGCTTTGGTACAGATCCGTCAAAGCTTTCCACATCAAATATGGAGAAGCCTTTCCATGCAGGCTGGAGACAATATGATCCTTTACGCCCTCCAACAGGATCCTTCGACACTTTGCTTGTTTCTTTCGCCATGCTTCCACAACATCAGCATCATTAGAAGTAGGCTTTGGAATCTCTTTCTCCACGAATTCCAATAGCCCGTGATCATCTAATACAGCCTCCATGCGGTCCTTCCATGCAACATAATTCGAACTGCCTTCCAAGGCATATTCTAGTCGCAACCCGATGAAAGACATTTTCACCGCGGCACCAAGAACACAAATCTGCAAACTCGAATTTCACCACGGTGATAATAATGCTTAGATCACTTTCTAGCTGAAATTATTTCAAATCAGAGATTGGCTTGCATGAGCACTGCGGACCTTGCACTTTCAAAGAAAGATGAATCAGGGCTATCCGGCGGTATCACGATATGCGTAAGAAATAAGTTTGCCGTCACATGTTAGATCTACAATTAATATAGCTCCGATACCATGTAGAAATTTGATGAATAAATCACTTATTCAATGGAGATTAACCTGATCACACATCAATTTCGAATTGCATGCATAACACATAATATCTTCTACAATTTAATTGTCACATGCGGAAAGAATAGAAGCGATAGCACATCAAATCATCACACACATTAACACAGTATGTATGGGGAAATCTTATAGCTGAAAACCCCCAACTATAGTATATTATAAATGGAGAGAACATGCAGCAAATACATAGTACAAACTCCTCTGAAGGTAGTACGATACCCTCCCAAAGCTGCACAGCGCAAGCTTGGTTGCGGAACAAGTCTGAGTTCAAAACACACCCTGCTCTCTTGCCTCATTTGTGATCAAAATTTTGGTCTAAATGAGATCCAAGTTCCGAATCCATCACCGCGCTTCAAGCTGGCAATTTTCATTGGTAATTTCCTCCAAGTGTGGTGCAAATCTCATGCACAACTGATCCTCCAATTGATAGCTATACTCACCCTTTCATCTACCTCTTTCACTGGTCTCCACTGAACTGTCCATGCACTGAGTTAAACTGATGTGTTCTTTAGTTGAATAATGAGTTAATAATTAGTGAATTAAATAATATTTAATTCACACAACTCATCTCTAGTGTATTAGCCAGTTAAACTCAATACAACTAGTTCAACTAGTTAACCAGAACACCACCTCCATTAACTCCTCAATCAACTCCACCAAAACTCTGCCACATGAGTCTAACTGAAGTCTAACATGCATTAGCTCACCTAACACATAGGAAAAGTGTAATTCCTTCTGGAAGATGCATGCCCCACTTCCAGGGCTCGAACTGAAGTGCTCCAAGAGAGTAAACTGAAGTTTAGAGTCCAAATATTATTAAGGGTAAATAATATTTGACTTCCATATTTTTAGGAGAGGCAATCTAAAAATAGCCTTCGACCTCTTTGACCTAAAAAATAGAGTCTCATATATTTTTACCAACATGACACATACTCCAAGAATCTCATACATGCAATCCCTGAACCATGCTCCATATGTCTAAAAATAGACATAGTCTAAAAATAGATTTTTTCCGACAAAAATCACATGTGTGGTCCCCACCTAGTTTAGGTGATCACTTTCCAACTAGGATCAGGAAAGATGTTTTAGGAGGCCTCCTTCACTGTTTCTTGTTGCCATTTTCAACAACTAGCACAACTGACTTTAACTCACTTAATTGAGTTAAACTGATTTACGGCTTGCACAAATCATGCACCACTCCACTTCCAACTATGTTACAACTATAATCACTCAGTTATAACTAAATTCAACCTGCATGTCCCACCAACCAACCTCTTAACTCGAAATTCCTTTAGCTAATTGATTTGCCACTTCAGTTAACTATTTTCAAGTGCTCATTGAGAATAGATTATTGTTTATTGTCACCCTAATATTAAGGGATAATAATAGTCGACATGCATCTATAAATAGACATGCAATCTATAAATATAACTTGCACATACATCTATAAATATACTTACACCTAAAAATATCCTGTGTGGGCCCCACCCTAGTGTAGGTGCTTAATTTTCACTAGAATCATGGATGTTGTTTTCGGATGCCAATTTCACTGTTTCTTGTTGCAAACTTCAACACTCTCTCTCAACAAGAAAGGAATGCCCTTGCATGCAACATGCAACTCCATGCATGTGACATGAAACCCTTGCATGCAAAACTTCTCTAGTGTTTATCGCACATGCAACACTTCGCTAGTGTTTATCGCACATGCAACCTTTGCATACAACACTTCCGAAACTGAATAGCCTCCAAACAACTGAATCAGTATAATGCATATATCATCAAATTCTTCTGACTTGCTGCTAGCTACTGCATATGTCTACTGGATCCTCTGCACTGCTGACACCTCCATCCATGCACTATGCACTTACTGCCAACTCTGATCTGCACTCCAGTATCTGACACTATCACTTTGATTTCATGTCCTCACGACATCTGACTACATCAATCCAACTGATCCTACTACTGCTGCTCTGTGGGCTCCTCGTAGCCAGGTTCGACTCATGAGATCCACACCATCTCAATGAATCCTTCCCAAAATTTATTCTTGGGATTATTCATGCATGTTGCCCCACCTCTCACATGGTGGTATAGCTGCATGCACTCCTTATGCCCATCTGGCTCGAAATTTCTCTGCATGAGTGGTTGCTCCCACTCCATGATCCTCTCCATGTGGATACTCCACATATTAAGGTTCACTCTTACCTGCATGCAAATCCAGCATCTACATCAAATCTATAGAGATTCTTTTGCATCTCCAGTTGTGGATGCTCCACAACCTTCTGAGATTGCTTCTCAGGTTGCATGTTGAGAGGCTCCCTCTCAACCACCAAGTCACTAACCTCTACTTTTCTCATCAAATCTTTGCATGCATCTTGTACCTCAGTGCATGTAGGTTCTTGGCTCACGCACATTGTAATTGTCCCGGCGTCGCAAAATTTTCTAACAAAAGAGCTGATTTTAAATCGATGATATCTCCCTCATCTGAGCTCCGATTCGACCGATTTTTTTTTTCAATTTGGGTATTTTTTTGGAAGGAATCCAAATTTTTTATTTGTTTCTAAAATTTTTCATCAAAATATTCAAATATTCTCTCCAAAATCATGCACCGAAATAATTCATGCTCTCATACCATGTAGAAAATTTATAACACAGCTCTGATACCATGTAGAAAATTTATAACACAGCTCTGATACCATGTATAAATTATACAATATGCATGTATATATTTGATTCACCTGATCTAACAATATGCTAAAGTTAAATATTGAATCGCTTCTCTACAACAATTTTTTGGAATTAAAAACAACACAATTTCTAATCACATGAAGCAAAGAAGAATAGATCAAAACCACAACACTAGATATTCCTGGGGAAAGCTTACTGCTCAAAACCCCTCTATCATATATTGTATATTCCACAAGGAATCATGAAACAATTACATACAAAACTCTAATCACAAGAGCTCTCAGTACAACATCTAATTGTCTCACATTGTCATAGAGAAATTGGAAAATTCCTTAGCCAATTTACTGTCTCTAGACAGCCTGCCTTGCTCACATAGTTCCTGATGAATGCAATCTTTAATCACAAAGAATTTCAACCTTCCTCAACTACGCTAAGTATCATGGGCATACTGTGGTGTTATAACTACACCAGGGCAGCTTGCTAATATCACAATTGATAGTTACACTTCCCTTTCACCTAGATCTCAACTGGGTCTCCACTAGATCTGACATGCATGCAGTTAATAATAGTAAAAACATCAGTTGCATGTGAGATCACTACATGTGAATGAATTAATATTTAATTCACTTGATCTCTCACTAGTGTATCTGCAGTTACAACAAGCACAACTGACTTTATCTCACTTAACTGAGTTAAACTGATTTACAGCTTGCACAACTCATGCACCACTACACTTCCAACTCTGTTACAACTAGAATCACTTAGTTATAAATAAAGTCAACCTGCATGTCCCACCAACCAACCTCTTAACTCGAAATTCCTTTAGCTAACTGATTTGCCACTTCAGTTAACTATTTTCAATTGCTCATTGAGAATAGATTATTGTTTATTGTCCAACTAATATTAAGGGATAATAATAGTTGACATGCATCTATAAATAGAACTTACACATACATTTATAAATAGACATACACCTAAAAATAGCCTGTGTGGGCCCCACCCTATTGTAGGTGCTTAATTTTCACTAGGATCATGGATGTTGTTTCCGGATGCCAATTTCATTGTTTCTTGTTGCAAACTTCAACAAAATAAAGAAAAAAAAACATACTACAATAGTATAAATGATGAAATAACACAAGTAAATATCACTCTCCATTGTCATCACCCTGATTATCTTCCTCGCTTGGCATGGTAACACTGTTTTTCTAAAAAATATGTTTTGATCTAGGGTCATGTCTTAATACGAACCATCAATCTCTATCCAATACATCTGGGTAAAAAAACACATGGTTGTAGTGTTTTTGAAAAACATAAGGCTCCCCAGCTTCATGCCACATATTTATAGAGTTGACCACTATTGTGATCTTCCTTTACACTATTCTGATCAAAGGTGTCCCACCACCTGCACCTAAAAATAACAAATTGGAACGAAGAAAAGTCCAATTAAATGATCTATTGTATCTTTCCAACATAACCTAACATCTCATGCATTAGGTTTTGATCACGGTGGCTAGCACAACTAGATTGGTTAAACTCAACTTCCACTCCAAAGTCTAGTGTCATGCATACGTCATCAACATCCTCCGTGCAAAAATGATGTCCATATGCCCACATAGATGGGAACAAATGCGCCTATAAAAAAGTGAAAAAATCACAGTGTCATGTGTCTAATAACATGAACATAATTTAAAATATTAAAAATATATAGATGTTACAATTAAAGGGTGCAGTATGAAGTTAAAACTACACAAAAAGAGATTATAATTATTGAGTTGTTGGCCCAAAACCCTATGTTTAGCGCATCCTCTTTAGTATGTGGGTAACGACCAGATGCACCGTATTTTCTTTGACTTGATCAACAACCCAACTGTTAGGGCATGTCATTGACATATTTTCTTTTAAATGATCATGATAAGGCACACTTATACCATTCAACCATTTGAATTCTTTCTTATCACTATCCCTTTTCCTCCACTTTTGTCTGTACAACATGACCCATGGTTGTGTCGCTTCCATATTGTAAAAGAATGAATTTGTTGATGGCTTCAATTTCTGAATTTGCTGATGAAATCAAACCAACATATATATATATATATATATATATGGGATCAAAATATGCATTATTATGAAGTTCAGCGTGAATAGTTTATGTGTAGTAATTTGACAAATAATAAGCCTACACTTACGCTTTATCATGCACCTCTTTCCATTCGTTTCGAGAATCTCCCCTTCTATTTTGTCTTCATCCCTCTCGCCATCCTAAACCATGCGCATGGTGTATTTTTGACCTGCTTGATGTACTCACTGGCATAATAGAAAGAATCATATATATTATATATACCCCTCTGCCATAGACCCCTCAGGTTTTGCCCTTTTTCAAACAAAACCTTTCAATTTCTTCATGTACCTCTCTAAGAAGAACATCCAATGACAAGAAACCAACCCAACTAATTCAACCTCATCTACTAGGTGAATTAGAATATGAACCTGCAAGTCCATGAAACTCGTTGGTAGTTCCTTCTGAGAAAAATAAACAATCCTATCCATCTCTTGATGCCACTGTGGAATGGTATCCATATGAATCTCCTTTGATGTGATCCAATGTACAAATACAAATAATTTAGATATGGGTCGTTGTAGGTCTTGGGGGAAGTCATGGTTCACACACCCACCCACGAGCAAAGGATAATGACATTTCACATTGAATAGTACATTATACAAAAAATAATTATAAAATATCCCATTACATAAAAATAAAATAAAAATTAATAAAATTACGTTTTTTACATACGTACTCTTAGAAGGTTCAAATGGTCATGCAATTTAAACCCCAAAAATGGTCTTCCATAATGAAGCAATGCCATAGTGAAGACCCATATAAATAAGGCGCCCTCACACTCATTATAACCTCCTTTTCCAAAGAAATATCATCTTTCTTTAAAATCCATGGGACATCACATTCTTTGAAAGACTAAGAGGGACCCACTTCTCCTCTAGTTTCTTTTCTTGGCCAACCTTTCCTTTTAGTTTTTTGAAGAAATAAGATCTCTCCTAATAACCAATGTGTCACTCTCTTTCGATGATATGTGCCTCCATAAAGAAGATGAAACATTTTTAAATATATGCATGGGATATAGTAAGTGGGAAATCTTAAGATGCTCCCAATATGGGAGCTCATAAAAGATATTTTTTTTTTCATGCCCATGGGAAATTTCTCAACACAAGTCTCAAAGAATTATGGATCATCGAACATAGGCTCCCCATTTGAATCGAACATTTCCACAAACTCCTTCTTCTTCTCTCTCTCATATGCTAAGCCATTCAACTGGTGTCATTATTGCATACCTTTGGGTTCTCTCTTGTCTACAATTGAAAGTGGATGTTCCTCTTATGTAAGGGTGTTCTTCTGGGAGGAATACCCTGGATTAGTCATACACTGGATTTCATAGGTGGTCATACCACCTAACATTCAAAGAAGATCCACAAAATTTACATCCATGATACTCTTTTGTTACAATACCTGCGAAATTATTGTATACAAGACGACACGTTGGCGACCATGAAGACCAAAAAAATTGCAACGAATTAAATTAATATGTGAAACAATATAGTTACGTATATAAACAAATCAATACAAATGTAATTTACGAGAGAAAATTCCTAAGCCTAGATAATCATGTATGGTGTAAGCATATATGCCATACAATGTAAAACTCCTCTCTGTTGTGATGGGTCTTGATACATTTTACACTTGTATCCCTTCCCATAATTCCTTGAATTCATCTACCAATGATTGTAAGTAGACATCCATATTCTTCAATTTTCTTCTATGAGGGACTATGAGAGCCAACATAAGATGTTATTTCTTCATAGAAAACCATGGGGGGGTATTTTTATTGACCACTACTACATGCCAAACAAAATAGTTGGTGCTTTGGATGAAATATTGGTTGATGCCATCCATGGCTATGTTGAGCTGTAGACTTCGTACTTCATCCTTGAATTTTTCAGGCCATGTATCGGGCCTCTATATGCTTCATGGATATTGAATCTGTTGGGATTCATATAACCCCTCACTCACTTCTGTGTGAGGCATGCCATCCCTACAACATAGTTAATTCTTTGCAACGAAAGAGTCTTTGAAGCCTTCATATTATAGGCATGTGCCTCAATATCTTATGATGACGACCATGTGATTTACCCTTCTTCTTTTTTTAATTACGATACCTGTCATGCCCACATTTGGGACATATCTCTGTCTACATATTTTCCTCTATATATAATACAATCATTCAGACATGCGTGATATGATATGTACTCAAAACCAAATATTTTCAACAACTTCTTTGCCTCTTCATAGCTACCCAACGAGACATTATCACTTGGAAGAACCTTATCTTTGAATAACCTGAAATCGGTGGGGAATATAATTGTACAATTGCAATATTTAACGTTCGTAAAATCAACCATTTCTATTGTTGATTGTGTGACAAGATATGTTAAAATATAAGGGACTTGATCGATCATGCAGGTGAATTACCTCAATATTGTCGAGAAACATGCATTCGACATGACAAACTTTACTTTCAAGTTGTACAACAACATCATTGTCCTAGCTAAGTAGACTTTGACTTACCGCCAAGTCCAAAGAGAGGGGTGGTGGAATTAGATTTTAGGATTTCGAATAAGGTATCAATGATATAAGCATCATCTCATAGATCATAATTCTAGAATGCATCTAGCAACATTGCATCCATGGTAGTCGTATCCGATAAGTATTCAGCCATGCCAACATCTATTTGATTTCCTCCATTTCTAACTTGTGATGAAGAACTAATATTGTTGTATTCATTCCTAATTGGTGAATCTGGACGTAGTGGGAATTGAATAGGTGGTGGATTCAACCATTCTTTGTATGCTTCCTCTCCAAGTATTTCTCTTAATTAAACCTTCTCTCGATTTGACATTGTAGTGGGGTGTGCTAGAAGATGATAGGTGGGTCGCTCATCATCACTAGAATCCTAATTTTAAAAAATATTGAATGTCATTAGTACAATATCATTGATATTAGTAAGCACGCCAATGCAATTATTTTGTTGAAATTACTTTATACCAAACAATTATTACCATCGTTGATCCATGATTGTGGCTGGAAGATGCCATGTTCCAATTGGCAGGGTGAAGACGCTGTCCATTTTCATCTAACAACTGCTTACGATATGCTACTCATGATAAGAGTTTCCCACATATTTGAAATGGAGGAATATTTTATGCATATGAACTCGACTCTGAATCAGGATCCTGCAAATTTGGATACATTTTTATTCAAATTGACATGGATTAAAAATAAATAAATTCAATTAGACAATCAAAATATAAATAAAATCTGAACTTACTAGAGATGGAAAGGGAGAAATGTGTGAAGGACTTTGACCAACAATATGGAACGAGCTGGAATTTGAAGAATTGACCATTTTCTATTATTGAGATTTTATCCCTGCATTTGAGAAAAATCAAAAATTAAATTTTGTGTGCATATCTAAAATTAATCTCTAGAACCATATAACCACAATCAGAATTTCAATATAGTTTTCAATCCATTTTTCAAGAATAAGGCAACTTTAAGCGGAAAATGTATACTATGAACTATTGTAATTAATGTGGATGTTCCCTAAAGCATAATTTGAGATTATTATGCCATTTTATGTGAAAATAAAATTTCAAATAGCTTTTAAACCCAACCGATGTGCTTATCAGAACAAAACGCACTGATGCATTTGACTAATACCAACACCGGGTCATTCAAATAATACCCGCTCTAGTTTCTGACATTCCGAAAAAAAAGGTTATCATATTGATGCTCTTGTACAAAAACACACCGATGTGTTTCAGAAAAAATAACATTGGTATGCACATGTTTCCAGATTTTAGAATATAAAAACGAATTCAACCAACTCAGTGCTCTTATAACAATTAGAGTATCGATGCTTTTAAATTAAAACCGCACCGTTGTGTTAAAAAAATTAATCGCACCATTTTGGGATTTCAAAAAATAAAAATAAAAAATTGTATCATGTAGGTGTGTTGAAAAAATTTGGCTCCCCGGCAATGTCAGTGCTCTTTTTTTATGCACCAGTTCACTTGATAATCAAACGCAACAATGTTTGGATAAATTGAAAAAAAAAACAAGCGATTTTTTTTTAAATTAAAAAACAAACGACAATTGATTTTTCGAAATATAATTTCATAAAGTATTTTAAATAGTAAAAATGTATTCACTATTTCATTATTTTACCCAAAATTTCAAAGGAGTGATTTGGAAGAGAGACACACCAGGAGCACTATGCAACAAAAAAATACTTTGGAGCATTAGAACTATTCAGAGGATCATAATCTGAAAGGTATGGTGATTCACTAAAAACCCTACATAGTAAAAATTTAAAAATTTATTGTTTATTTTACTAATAAAAAAAATTACAATTTCTGCTAGGTTTCATTTAAAAGAGATATCATTTGCAAGAAAGACATATTAGGAGCAATGTGGAGCAACAAAATATTTTGGAACCGCAGAAACATCAAAATTTGAAAGGTATGATGATTCAATCAAAATCCTGGACAAAAAAAAAATTATGTAATGTCACTTCCTAATTATTTTTATAATGTTTGAGGAATTAATTTTTTAATTTTGATTAATAATAGCCCAAGGCACTTTCGTGAAGGAAACATAAGAGAAAGGAAATATTTTCATGCTAGTGGGATGTGGGGGGCACTCACCCACATGCAATACACACTTGGGGAAGAGGGAATTCAAATTCCCTAAGGAAAATCAAGTTCTAGATAGTGCCCACAAGGAACTCATGTCCATCAACTATAAATAGAATGAATGGAGGATCATTTGGGGTCTTTGGTCATTTGTGAAATCGATTTGCCTTAGCTTCTTAGCTGAGCCAACATTGTGTTGTTTAGCACAAGAGCTTCCCAATGAGAGAATCTCAACCTTTCTTCAATGGAATTTGAGTGCCACCCAGGGAAGGCTTTCCTTACCTTGTGATCAGAGGAGACAACTTCTACAAGTCCCACACATTTATAGAGGGTTTGGGATGTAGTTGGAGTTAGCACTGTGCAGTAGAGGGAGACAACTTGTGATTGTGGAGCTGGGTTGTGGAGAAATTGTCCGTAGCAGCTACAGGAGGGTCCTTGGCCATTTTCAGGAGTGTTTGAGTAGCTACATACCAAGAGGATCCATCTACACGTAGTTCTCATCAACCATTCATTAGGGACTGTGTCATCCTCTCTATGACTGCATAATCATAGGAGGGCAGCATTTTGGGGTAGCACTTTCCAGAGGAATTTGGGGAAATACTTGGAGGTGCCTTGTAGATATTTTTGTGGGAATTTGGGGAGCAGTGAGTGACAACAACAGGCACAGTGACAGAATATGAAATTGGAAGAGGGACGAGTTGTGAAGGGTTAAATTTTTAAGGTTGGAATTAGGGGAACCCTTCTTGGGTTTTTCTGGGTTTTGGGCAAGGATGATATTCCCAAATTCCCAGAATTTCTAGGCAGTTTTGAGGGGGTAAATCAAAGGGCGAAGTCTAGTAGCAGTGCAATTTTAGAGGAGCAGCGCAAATTTCAGGAGGATTTAGCTATTGCAGGTGTTGGGATTTTCTGTACTCATCACCTGGTGCTTGTAGCTTGCCTTGTGCAAGCCCTGGTGCAATTTCTCTAACTCATTTGTACCACAACTCTATTATTAATAAAATCTTGGCCAATTTGAGGATTTGCAATTTTTTTTGGTTATTGTGTTTATACTCTGAAAATTTTTGTGTTTGTATAATCACATGTTTTTGTTATCATTGTAAATTTTCCATTTCGAACATTACATTGGTATCATAGCACTATCTTGGCCAGTTGTGGGGTATCGAGCAAGATCATGGAATATTTGGGCATGTATGCACTGTGATGGGTGAACCATAGACAAACCCATGGCTCAAAGGAGAGTTAGTAGCATTGAGGGAAAAATGACCCTCCCCCACTTTGATGGTTCAGTTAGGAGTTCTATCAGAAAATAGGTACAAGAATTGGACACATATTTCCGGCTAAACCCCATGAGAGAGGTAGATGTTATTAGACATTCCACTTTGCACTTGGATGGAGATGCTATGGAGCGATGGTACTAAGGGATGATCCCTTTGGGTCATGCATGTATCACATCCTACACATAGTTCATATGGAGGCTCGTGGAGAGATTCGACCGAGAGGATACCAGACCCCCTCAAAGGGGGTGGACAAGACTAGGAAAATTGGAAGGTGAGACCATGGGACGTTTTTTTTGGTGGAGACTAGGCTTTAGATGTCAAGAGATTGAGCAGGAGGAAACACAGGATGGTGAGGGGCACATCGATATACCCAGTGTGACATAGGAGTCACCCTTGTTGGAGATCCCTTTGGTAGGTCCAGTTCACACCCTAGTGGAGAGAGTAGAGCATACACTTAGAGGGCCATCTGTTGATGAGTTACCCACTGCTATGACCGAGTTTCTAGATGATGGCCGCCCACAAGAGGTTGATATGGTTCCTGGAGGCATACCTGTCATTGATGAGGTACCAGAAGAGATGGAGGGGTCCAGAGCGGTGACCAATTTTATAGATGATGGCTACCGTCCAAAGTTTCATCAATTCCGGGCATGCCTTCTAGTGTTGAGAAAGAAGGCCACAACAATGCGAAAGGTGATTTTGCAGCAAAACGAGGAGTTGCTTTGAAAATTACTGATCTAACAATCTCAGGAATCCTACTGCAACCAACTGAATTTACTACTCCTATTTTGTAAATGACATTACAGAATTAATTCAAATTTCTTCATGAATTATTGCTGTTGCAAATTACTGAAGCAGCCTATGCTTAATACTTTATGATTCTGAAACAAGGAAACTAAGCAACGAACAAATCACACACAGGACACCTTTATTTTGGACTAAGTCCCCGGAAAAACCAAATACAGGAAAACCGATGCACCAGATCTGAGGGTTTGTATTATTAAGCAGTAAAATTTTTTGAATACATCGTTGAATACATCAAAGGGTTATTCAGTTACATATAGAGAAACACTAGCAGAAAGAATGTGAGTTTTACCTCACTCAAACAATGAAAAATCCTATTGATCTGATCATAATATGAGGTCCCCCTGGTAGGCTCTGCACTGCCACTACGCAGTCCCTGCGTCACCCTCTTTGGGAACTGCGTCACCCTAGCTATGGATCGATCTGACTCCCAGAATCTCATATCTCAGCTTCCCTATCTCACACCTTGGCTCCCGGGTTTTGGAACTGATCCGACAGTAAAATCTCATAAACCCTCTCAGCCACTGCATAGCCTGTGTATCCCTACATGGCTCTGCGTCAACTTTTCTGGCTCTACGTTGGCTATGTTGGACATCTCTCTGCCTCTCTATGCTAATGATTCTCTAACTAAGAAAATTCTCTATTTGGAAGCTTCTTCTACCCCTCACTGTGCTAGAATCACTTAGATCCATTTCTCATCTTGTGCACTGTTCACTTCAAAAATTTTGATCTCTAGATTCACTCGGTGTGTCTTTGCAAATGACCCTCAAGCCTTCCTTTATAGTCTTCTCATTGAGACATCAATGACCAAGATTAGATCTCTAATAAATGGCTAAGATTATAACTTGACTTGATCTTCGCTTTTTCTAGATTATTCTCACTCTATTTTATTAATACCATTTAATTATTTAATTTCCCTAAGTTAAGACTTAGGGTCCCCATTAAACTAATTAATTTTTACAATAAAACTTGTTCCGAGGGGAATTTTCACAAACGGTTTTTGGGTTCTTTGAAATAATAGTGCCTAAGTCTCTCCACAAATTTGGATACTTAGAGCACTTCCAATGCTACCAAAAATAAACACTCCCTCTTAGCGAGGAAAGTGCTCTGAAAACATGCTTGTTGCATACTGCTCTGACCCTAAAGAATCCTCTGCACTACTGATGTCTGACAAGATGTCCACCAACCATTGTGTTGTTGCTCCAACTGTACTACTGCCCATGACATTGACACTGCCACTGCTGCATCCATACTACAAATCCATCTCAAATGTTGCATTTTATATTTTGTTAGCACTGTCACTGTTAACACTACATCTACACTGCAACTCAGTTGTTGAGAGAAGCAACTAAAATCACCCAAAATCTTAACAAGCGTTCAGTGGATGCACCTTGGTGCTAAAGGCTCTAACTGGTGATAGCTACTGTGTTGTCCCTCTGAAGCAATGTGGTGAGCTGTTGTGCACTACGTTGCACTGTCGCTGCTATGCTCTACTTCTCAGAAGTAGGCACTACTACCTACTGCAATTGTCGCTCCATCACTCCTTGGCTCCCACTGAAAACTCCTCCATCCTACTATTGCTGATCATGGGCACCCATAGCAAGGCTATGATCTAAGAGGTGAGGTCCTCAAGGATCCTTCCCAACTGAATTTCAAGGTGAAATACAGTTCCATGTCACCACATCTCCCTCCTAAAGATGTGAGGGAACTCATGGAAAACTCATCCTGCTCGTTATTCGCAGCTGCAACTTTTGAATCGTGCTTCTCATCCTTGTACTTTTTCTTCAAAGGACATTGTGATGCAAAGTGGCCTATATCACAACATCTGAAGCATTTTTTTGGCTTGAGGGGTCTTGACCCATGTTCAAATTTTATGGATAAACCAACAAACCCTCCAACTATTGGCCCCTTCGGTAATGACTTGCTTGCACAGACTAAAGTCTCACCTGAAGCAGTATGGGGGGGTACTGGAACTAGGTTTCTGCACCCTGAGGGAGAAAATAATGAAGTGGTCCTCAGCAAAGCCGAATGAAAACTTAGATCAATTGTAAACAGATGCGCACAACAATATACAACAAGATCACAGAGAATGCACAATCTTTAATAGAATAAAACAAAGTCATTGTTCGCCTTGGCGCAGATAAAGTGTAACATAAACACATTCACATCTAAACAATGCTCGATTACTTAAACATATCTATCAACCATCAATAAGCATTCATAATCATATCAAACATCCTTGCACAATAATCAATGTGATCTCAATAGAACATAAACAGTAAACAACTTAGATTCATAACATAATAATTTTGCCAAATTTTTTCCTTTTTTAGCTTCAGAACTGTTCAATACATCAGACTTTCACTACATAAAATTTCCCTTATGTTAGTCATCAGTATTTTTCACTATTTGTAGATGACTATAGATTGGTTCTAGATTTCTAAAAACAGCATTCCTTGGATATTGTGAGTTTCAGAAATATCATTGCCTTCATTATCCTAATGGAAACTTTTTCACTATTCCATCAGTTGCCCATTTCATGGTCACCCTGTTGCTCCTAAGAACTCCTCATAAGCTTATACCTCTCATTTTTACCCTCCTTCCATGCCTTTAGCCTCATTGGCCTATCTTTCCCCTGTCCATAACTTCACTTTCCCTCTAGGGTTTCCTATAGCCAACTCATTCCCATGTTCCCCGGGTCCCTCAAGCATTGATGGTCTCAAAAACATCTCTGTAGGTTCTTTAGATAAATCAAGTACATTGGATTTTGGATCTTCAATACAACACCGATGACAATACTATGTTTTCACTTGAAGCCTCCAAGCCTATTTTCAGTCAAGATCGGGTCAAAGAACCCTCCCAATAGTTCAATTAGGGTTTCACATGTTTTAAGGTCATCATTGGTGTTTAAAACAATGCTTTTCCTTTGCTAGAATCTGGCTCAGATGTAATAGAGTGTCAAGACATGATTATTCAAATAAGACCTAAAAGTTTCCAAAGAAGACTACCTTATCAGTTCAAAGGCTGCAAGAGGTAAATGCAAAGAGTTTAGCACTTCTGTAGGAGTGTTGAAGGATTTGTCAGCAGAGGGTGTTGGTGAGGTATATTGTTTACTCCTAAATGAAGACAACTTGCAGCAAGGAAGAAAGGAAACACTTGTTCTTGTAGATAATTATGGTTTTTGAGCTTGATGGTCCAATAGAGTGCCAAACAGTGATCAATTGTAGAAATGACCTAGAGGAGGCACACAAAACCAAACATGAAGAAATTATATCAGAGACTATTGATGAGATAGGGAAAAAGGTGAGGTGAACTGGACACAAATGAATGAACTTGAAGGGGCTATAGAGAACTTAGAAGACAACACTGATGATTATTGAAAATCACTCTAGACACCTAGGGTTTTGAAGAAAGTGGCCAGACAAGATGAAAGATGAATTGAGCTCCAAGGTGGGAACAAGAGAGGTTTTTGAAGATGCTGCTACTATGTAAACATCCTAAGGTTGTAAAAAGTGAATTCATCATGCCTCAAGGAGCAAATAGAAAATTCAAATTCATCACTTCAGTCACCTGCATGCAAACAGTGTAAAACGGTTAGTGAGAAAAGCTTGATTGTTGAGATAAACTTCATAGACTTTGAGTTGTAAGGAGTTTTTGGCTTTGGAGCATTGTGAAGGTTTTGGATTGAATATCAATGAGACAAGCACATTTGCAGGATTCATGAACATGGCTAATGGTGATGTCTTTCTAATTTAACACTTGTCTTCTTATGTTTCCATATTGTGCGTCTTTCTCTTGCAAAAGAATATAAATTTTAGCTTAAGATATGCTGTTAGAAGCGCCTTAAGTCTGTCTGCTTCTATTGCTCTAATGTTTTCCTCTGCTAGGTAAGATTAGAGAATTATTAATTGCTCTCTAGTCCCACTCAGCTTGTTTGTCTTAAGAATGATTTAATGGAGCCAATACCAAAGAAGTTTATGGTTAACCCTGTCCTTTGGTATAACTTAAAACATTGTTTTTGAGGTATTTTCTTTGAAGTATTGCTAATTAGGGTTTGGTTGAGGAAGTTTATGGTTTGCCCTGTCCTTTAGTCCATCTTAAATAGTTGCTTTGAAGTTATTTTAGAGTTTTATTAAGAAATTTAGGATTTCCCTGCTCTTTGATCATTACTATATGTTATCTTGAATGTTTTCTTTGCCTGAAGGTGAAATCACTAGAGAATTTACAAGTTCCTTGCTCTCTAGGGTTTGTTGGATTGTTGTCTTAGGGTTTACTTGGTGAAATTTGATCAAAGAAGTTTATGGCATGCCCTGTCTTTGGTTATTTATTTATGCATGGTGATCTTAAAGGCCCTTCTTGTTAAAGTATTTGTTAAAGGATTCTTAACTGCCCTTTACACCTACTAATCTCACAATTTAATGTTCACTTTTCTCACATAAGCTTTGAAGATCCATTTGGCTTTGTTAACTTTCCCTCTGAAACACCTTTGACCCATTGTTGTACTTTTCAAGACCTTTTGTAGACTCCATAGCCCAATGGTCTGAATCTCTCTCACTTTATCTGTTCTGCTTGACAACCTACCCAAACAAACAAACAAACAAACCCTATCATTATAACTAGCCTAAAATCAAAACCCTAAAATCAATAAAGTTTACATATTTTATACAAATATAGAGAGAGCCCTCTCTAAGTCCAGGAAGGCTAGGTCCTAGGGCTCAAAAGTTGGTTTGATGTTACCCTTGTACATTTGGTCTTGCCAATCTGACAAATTACTAGGACCTAACACCTTACAAAACCCTTCCGCGCACACAGCCATCAGGAGCCTTTCAACCCAACCTAGACAACACTTACAATGTATTACAGATGCATATAGATCACAATATCATGAACTTATTTGAACTACTTAGGTTAGAAACGATCTATCTATTTATATTCACCTAGCATGCAGATATTATGGTCTCAAACCATGGTTTGAGGCCCAAAATTTACCCTTAAACCCATTTACATAAAATTAGGGACTTTTACCCACACCAAAGCCCCTTGACTCAATTGTGCAGTGCACACATACAAAATTATTCAAAATTACATGGAAAATTGTGTCTAAGGGGAAGTGCTTGCCTTCCTCCTGTAACTCATGCACATTTTCTAAAAATTCTTTGCACATGTAACTGCACCGATTATAAATCACACATTTTTCACATCGATCTGTGAGCGCATTAACATGTGTGGGTACCTCCTTAGGCCTGCACTTATGCATCATCTTGCAGGCCAAGAAAATCGTACCAAAATGCACTGTTGGGTCATTAATTTCGTGAATAAAAAATCCCCAGTTCTTCCTTGTGATGTTATACTTATTTTTAATTTGATCTACCACAAATTTCTCCTGCGTCTTACAACCGAAATAAGAAATAGGTTCGGCTCCTTTACCAGGCACACCCATGACTCTGTGGATTAACTCAGCGTCAATGGGGATGCGCTCTCCCAACTAGAGTGTGTCATCGTGGACTAAATCCAGCAATTTTCTAACACATATATCATTTATGGGATTGCACCTAAAATGAGGGATCTGGAGAAAATTGAGCAGGCATGCCTTATGCAGACCTAACATCCATCTCTTAGGCTCGAGCCGCACAATGCCTCCTTCGTAGGTGATCTGATCTAGGTATATCTATGGCGCAAGCTCTAGGAACTTCTTGAAATCGGCGATGTCCCAATCATCAAATCTTAGCTACGGAATCTTTGCGAACATGTCCCCTTCCATTGGGACATTCTCAGGGATTATGGGTATTTGAATACTCGCGCACACCTTGTCCAGGTCCTTAGGTACTATGACAGATGGCTTGCGTGATGCAATATAGCTTGGCAGCCACAAGAATGGGGCCACTTCGACCACATCCTCTTCTTCTTCGTCAATGGTTTCTAGGACTTTTGACATAGGTCTTTTCATCTTATCACTCGTTGAAGGGCCCATCCTTGGGGTATCTTCTCAGGATATCTGTGCATTCCAGAAGATTTCCCCTACTTAGTCTTAGAGGGGGCAGGTGTTTCCAAATTGGAACTTCAGGCGCAGTAGGGTCGTCACCCGGTCTTGTGGTTATCATCTTTTTAGGAATAAAATAACCTAGCCTTGCTCAGCACAATACACCCTCGAACCTGAGATCCAAACCAGATATAGACATGGAATGCATAGTGATAATCAGGGAGCTTAAGGCAAATAATTCACTCAGAAAGAAAAGGGAACTATTGTGACCTCATAGGTCATATTTATACTTGTGGCGCGTCTTCAACAACTCCTTATGCATTAATGAGGCTCCATCACTGACAAAAAGGTCCAAAATATGGTAAAATCCCTCCATTAAATGAATCCTAGATGCTCCCAAAAACGGTAATAAATCTGTCTTTTCTAGTTTTACTATTCCAACATCTAGTTTTTGCGACCACGTCAACCTCCTCGTGCAGCTACCGTGCGCGCATCACACCTTACTGTGCATAGAATCCAAATCTAATGATAACCATCTACAGACCGTCTCCCCCCCCCCCATCATAGACTTGTTGACCAGGTAATTTAAAGCATATCGAGTAGTGTTTGTCGCATCCCTTAACAACTGCAAACTTCTCTGACATTCTTCATCCCAATGGAATGTCGCACCTCTTCTAAGAAATCTAGTCATGGGCGTAGTTATCAACTCATAATTTGGAATGTGCTTCATGTAATATCCAATAAAACTCATCATGGAGCGTACTTGTCTAACATTCATAGGTGAGGGGATCAAGGCTCTGTCGACCGCACGCGGCTCCCTAGATTCCACAAGTGCCAATTGTCTACAATTCACAGTCTCCATTATAGACGCATTAATAATTTAGGGAATCAAATCTTGGCCATTTTCATTAAATTCACTCTTAATGCTAAATGTAAGAATAAAAATCTATGTCAACGCAAACCAGTCACTAGTGCCTCTGCGCAGATCTGTCTCCAAGTACCATTCATTAGGCACTTTTCCCAACGTGTGAATAAATATATGGACCCTTTTAGGTCTTGGATCTATACCCCATACCCGATTCCATCTTGCCAAATGTTTGTGCGGATCCTCTTTTCCAAAGTACAAAAATTCCATTTTAATGACTAGACATTCAAACCACAACCTCATCATGCGTGCACATTCCTCCCAGTTGCCCATATTCTCCTTATGAGTTTCCCACCATCTCGCTGGAGTAGCACGCAAGCCAAGATCCAAAGCACAAAATATTTTTCCTTCAAGCACGATCCTCTCGAGCTCTCCTATAAACATGTTTACATCAGTTGAGCCATCATAGTGCGGTAAATCACGTACCTCATATGTTATACATCGCAGAGATCAAGTTATGATATTACAATGCAACACAGACACCTCATGCAATCGTACCTGCCAATTTTCCAGTTCTTCATCAAAGTATGAAAAACAAGATCTATCCTTCTCCCACATAAGATTTTCATATGATGTTGGATTAATCCAGTCTTCCTCGAGCAAAGTCAACTTATATATTTGATTGATCTCATCCTCAACATGCACTGGTTCAGTATACCTTTGGCCTTCTGCAGGGTCTAGAGGAATGATTACCCTGACTCCATTGCTTTAAATTCCCTTGTCCTTCTCTTTAGATTGATAACACCATCCATGTCAATGTCCCAATCGAATCCTAGCACCACTGGATAGGTATCAATTTCATCTACAATTTGTATGACTTCAAAGTCTTCCATCACCTTAACACCCTCTATATTGACCACAACTTGTGACAACCTCCCTAAAGGAATGATCTTTTGCTGATTGGCCATGCGCAGTTGAATGGTAGACCATTCCATCTTTGGCTCTCCCATGCACTGCCATGATTGATTAGGTAGAACAATGGAATCCAATCCCAGATCTAGAATAACTTAGTCCATTTCATAAGCATCAATCTGCGCCATCATACGCATCTCCCTACCCGTTCTCTTCTTGTTCTTGTATATTTTGTTGACTTCTCGCCGGTCTACCATGGGCTGTTCTTTCTCTACGCAATTATCTATTAATGCCTGCATATTTTCGACTGCCTTCTTATTGCACAGTAACTTTATACATGCTTGTAGAAATGGTTTGATCTCCTCATATCCTCTTGCTTCCTTCATTTTTGTTCCTAATGTTGACGCTCTTCCTTCTGCAAATTCTTTCTGTGCTTCAATGAAGGTCTCTTTTGCACGCTGAAGATTAAAACCTTATTTGATTTCAGGTGCTTTATGGATACATACATCAGTGGTTGGTTTCTTTCCTTTATCTTCATTGGTAGCTACACCACTCCTAGTAACCACATTCACACTGGGATCTTCTTCATGATTTTTTGCGCGAACCATCTGAATATTTTGTGTTGGGGTCTACATCTTTTTTTCCTGCATTTTAGGAATCAAGACAGGACAATCTTATATGACATGATCAAATTGTCTACAGTACCTGCAAGATTGTTGCGCTGGATTCATACAGTAGCGTGCATAGTGGCCAACATCTCCACAATTATAGCAAATGACTTGTCCTCTTCCCCGACCAACTGATCCACCTCCTTGTCCCCTTCCTCTGCCTTGGAATCCTTCGTGCCCAGAAGGGGATGTTGGTGATGTAGGCTCAACTTGCATTATATGTATTTCAGCTTTATCTCGCATCATATTGTAGGTGCGACTATGTTTCTCATCATGCCCTAGTGACGAACATAATTTTCAAAATAATTGCTTCAAGTCAGGCTGGTACTTTCCAATCCTTGGGCAAGAATCTGTGTCATGTAATCTAGAAATTTGACAGATAGTGCAACACACGAGATTCTTCAATGGAATAATACCTCCAGCATTTAGATAATTGTTGAAGACGGGACACTGGCCTTTATGGTGCCCAAAATATTTACATTTTATACACTAGACCTCTGTGCAGACCTCCTTGCCCTTGTCTTTACGCAGACTTTGAATTTCTAGACGCATGGCTTCCAAAATATTCTGAATATGTTGAGTTCCCAACACATTAAGTGTTGGGGTAGCCTCCAATTACATTGTGACCTCCACAGCCTCAGCTTGTGTGGCAATATTTTGTTGACCTAAGGACTAGCGCAGATGTGGGAGTAACATAGAAATGAGCAATTCCCTATGTTGAGTATCATCAATAAAAAATCCACCATCTTTGATGGTGCGCTTCAACCTTTGATCAGCCTCCCATACAAATTAATTAGCCTCCTAACGAATATCCTTCATTTCTTTCACCAGTCGCGCGTATGAATTAGGCTTCTTAAACTTCTCTTTTAGGGTCGCTTTAATTTCTTCCAAGGTAGCGTTAGGGTTTGCTTGAGCATACCTGATGTACCAATCTAATGCACGATCTTGGAAAGCAGTAGCCAGCTGCGGATTCCTAATATCAATATTGTTCATTTGCTGAGCCTGCCATACGACCTCAGTCACAAACCATAAGTGATCAATATCCGCATTTCCAATGCCTCTGAAATTAGGTAACTTCATTGATGTAGCCATATATACTTCTGGGGAGGTGGAGGTGGTGGTGGATATGGATTGTGCGATGGAGTAGGTGATCTGTGATGTAAGTGAAGAAGTAGATTGGATGGAGTTGGAAACAAACTCAAGGGTTTCTGGTGTGATGAGATTTCTTCTTCAGAATCGCTCTAGCTAGCAATTTCTGGTTCAGGTTCATTATCAGATCTAGGCTTCAGAGGGCTATAAATAATTTTTTCAAAATATTCGCAGTAAAATTTTCCACTATGCGTAGTTGGACCTCTTTGATGCATTCAAGCAATATGTTCGCATAGAAAACCCTGTTCACACAATATAATTTTCAGCAATAATTTCAAAGAGCGCATGAACTTACCTCTAGGGCCTTTGAAAAACCTTATTTCTACTTCAGAATATGACACAAATTGATCAATGGAAAATTTCATCACAAATCCTCCCAAGAGACAATCAATCCAGTGATCTACCGCGTGGGTGATCTTATTATCAAAATTCTCTACTTGCTGGATCAATTTGGGAGTCCACTCAGTGACTATGTCATCTTTTATGCAGTGATGGAATTTAGCTAAGTGCGACAACCACTCCAGTATCTCATGCGCAAAGGAACAAAAGAATATTTCATGCACTTCTGTATAAATATATTTCTGTACCCACTTCTCGTCAAATAAGTTAGTAATTA
The DNA here is from genome assembly GCA_034641835.2 of Pinus albicaulis. NCBI lineage: Eukaryota > Viridiplantae > Streptophyta > Pinopsida > Pinales > Pinaceae > Pinus > Pinus albicaulis. Next base: position 573,604,972 of record CM076572.1, read on the forward strand.
TATTCTCTTGGAGTGAAAATTCAAGGATCTTTCTATCTAACCAATCTTGTAATTCGTTTCGTGACAGATTCCACAACATCAAATCTCCCTCAAAATGATCCTGGTCCCAGCAATAGAACCATTTTTTGGCTTTAGGGGTTCTGACCCAGGTTCAACGTTTATGGATAAACCAACAAACCCTCCAACTAATGGCCCTTTCGGTAATGACCTGCTTGCGCAGACCAAAGTCTCACCCAAAGCAGTATGGGGGTGTGTTGGAACCAAGTTTCCGCACCTTGAGGGATAAAATAATGAAGTGGTCCTCAGCAAAGCCAAATGAAAATTTATATCAATTGTAAACATATGTGTGTAGCAATATACAACAGGATCACATAGAATGCACAGTCTTTAATAGAATAAAACAGATTCATTGTTCACCTTGGTGCAGATAAAGTGTAGCATAAACATATTTAGATATAAACAATACTTGATTACCTAAAATAGATCTATCAACCATGAATAAGAATTCATAATCATATCAAATATCCTTGCGCAATAATCAATAAGTAAGACAGAAGCAATGCGATCTCAACCAAACATAAACATTAAACAACTCAGATTCATAAAATAAGAATTTCGCCAAAATATGTTCTTTCTATTAGCTTCAGAGCTGTTTAGTACATTAGACTTTACTACATCAACTTTCCCTTACAAAACCCTTCCGCGCACATAGCTAGCAGAGTCCGCACACAACCAGGACTAGGTCTTCACGCACACAACCAGCAGGAGCTTTTCAACCCAACCCAAAAAACCCTTACAACGTATTACAGACGCATATAGATCACAACATCATGAACTTAATTGAACTACTTATCTTAGACATGATCTATTTATTTATATTTTCCTAGCATGCAGATACTATAGTCTCAAACCATGGTTTGAGGCCCACAGTTTACCCTTAAACCCATTTACATCAAAATTAGGGACTTTGACCCACCCCAAAGCCCCTTGACTCAATTGTGCAGCGCGTACATACAAAATTATACAAAATTACATGGAAAATTGTGCCTCAGGGGCCCTGCTCCAACATATTTCACCTTTGAAACATCTCCCTTTTTTTTATGTTGCCCTTGCTACCCCTTCAATGCGAGGGGTGTATTCTCCTCCTCCTCCAGATTCTTCGATCTGCTCCCGCTGCTACCCTTAAGCCTGCACTTGAACAAATCTCTTCTCAGCTCCTCCTCCTGAAGTGCTACCCACATCTGTTCCAAACTAGGAAGCATTGCCCTGCTCAAGATACTTTGGAAAAAAACATGTGTAATGTTCAAAAATTTTAGCCTCAAAGCTAAATGTAACATTAGAGTTAGCAGCAGCTCTAACCGGTGAATAAATGGATAGGAAAGCCCATAAGTCTCCTAAGGAGGATAAAAACATGCCAAGTGTGAAAGGGGACACTCTTTCTAGCTCAATAAAACAACTCCATGTGTGAACAGGGGTAAAATCAAGTTGATTCAGTCCACTTTGACTAAGTCAACAACGCAGTTGTGGAGGAGGAGGTATCCAAGAAGGAATAACGCAGTTTTGGAGGGAGATGTATCTTTGGATAGAGATGACCTAATTGAGTGGGTCCAAGGGCAAGAAAAATCATGTTTTATTTAAGGAAGAGGATGGCAACATTATTCTTCATGTTTTAGTTGTTATTCTTGTCTGCTCAGACTTTTGCTCCCTTTTCTGCTTAGCAGGGTTGCAGTGTTGTTTAGCACCGAGTGTTCCCGAGCGGGAATCCCACCTCTCTCCTTGAGGAGCCTCATTGGGCGAGTTTGAATTCATCATTCCACATCAGGTTTTTAGGCCAAGCTTTAGCCAACTTCATCAGCGCAGTTTTGCTGGAGATTGTGCAGTGTTGCTGGGTGCAGCAGTGGAAGGGATTGGAATCCCGGTTTCTGAGCTAGTTTCTCATCGGAGGAAGGTTTCCCTCACTTGAGGGACTTGTTTTGAGAGCTCCAGATCCTATTTCAGATCTTTGGTATTATACCACACATTTCCCATACATTCCCAACACTATTTCAGCTAGGGAATGCGTTATTTTGGAGGCAGCATTCAGTGCATGGTCTAATGGCTCCGTTGTAGTGTTTTCTTGTGATTGAGAGGTTCATCCTTTCATGGGAGGAAGACCTTGAGGGATATACATTAGATCAGACATATTTCAGCCTTATACACTCTTATGCTTCATTTTTTCAGTGGTGATTCATTAAATTTCTGAATATCACATTTTGTATGCAGAGTGTTGGACAAGAAACCCTTGCCGGGTTCTCTTGTATTTTGTATAAAGGAGACTAGATCTCATTTTCTGAGCATATTGTTTGATAAAATTCCAGATCTATTTGTCTCTACCATTTTTATGAGTAAACCCTCTCTTAGACTGCGCAATCACTTTTATGCATAATTCCTTATGTTACAGTGTTTGGGGTTTTAGCTCATTTTGGCAATCCTAGGTGTGGGAGATCTGTTTAACCCACCTAGTTTGATTTGTTTCAGCTCTATTATTGGATTTAGGTTTTATATTGACTAATATATAGGATCCAAGATTCCATTTCACTGTTTTATTACATATGTTGCTGGAAATGAGTTTTTAGTGCATGATTCATGAGTTGTCCCGATTTTGGGATATTAAGTGGTATCAGAGCATAGTCTTGGCTCAACCTGTGGATCTCAAGCCATTACATTTTCAGAAGAGATGGAAAAAAGAGAGAAGCATTCAGTATGTGAAGGGAGGAAGGAAGACAAGCTTACAAAGCTTCTTCCAAAGTTTATGCAGAGCTTTCAAGGAGCGCTAAAGAAAATGAGATTGGAGATGGGATCTCCAAAGGAGTTTGGATATAGATCTGAATCTAGATTTGCACATGGTGAGTGTGAGCATGAAGCTACACACCATGATTCACAGCACAATCAAGTTCCCAGGTCTATCTTAAGATGGATGAGAGGAGGAAGAATGCCTAAGAGGATGACTCTTAGTGATTTGTTGAGGGAGTATGAATCTCAAACTGAGAGGTTTAGAGATCATACTGATTTCCAAGAGTTTTGAAAGATCCAGGTGGAGAAGGGAAAGCAACAGGATGCTAGTAGATTTCTTCTATCTACTTTTTCCGGATCACCTACATGTTAAGCTGGAGCTTGGGTGAAGGAGCTAGACTCCTATTTTTCAGCAGCACCATATTTCTGAAGATGAAGCCATCAGAGTTGCAGTGTTGCATTTCAGAGCTAAGGCTCATGCATGGTGGATTTTTGAAACTTATTCTTTGAAAAATTCAAACACTTCCTCTTATGCAAGATTCATAGAAACATTGGTGGGGAGGTTTGGTGAAGAACTTCCTAAGACACATGAGCAAGGAAAACTTGGGAGAACAAAACCCTTGCATATGATGGAGGAAACTCCACTTCAGAAAACCATGGGAGAAGCTGACATCTTGCATTACACATTGCCAGAAGCAAGACCTCCAGTTCATATTCTTAAACAAGAGGGTAGGGGGATCCCCTTTTCACAGGAGGATCCAACTATTGAGATGTTGCCCATACACATTGAGGATGCTGAGGGCAACAACGCTGTCACATCTAGATCACATATAGCACCTCATGCAGAGGGAGGAGGAGCACATGCTCCAACATGAGGGATTCTTGTATTCTTACAAGCAGTTCCCCATGATCTCATACATGGAGGTCCAAGCACAATCAGGGAGCAGCATGATTGTGCAACATCACAGCTGGAAGGAGGAGGTAGGGAGGAAGAGCAGCATCACTTGATGAGAGGCACACACCCTTCTCTATTTCGGAGAGCCAATGCAAGGAAGAGGCAGATTGATTTGTGCTATAAGGGCAGGGGCAAGGTTGCCCAACCACATGAGCAGTCTACTCTTGACATTGATGTCTCACTACATGGAGTCATTCCACCTGGGAGGCCACCTAGTCTAGAGTTGATGGAAGACATCTTGTCTTTGGATTCACCACTCTTGGATTTTGGAGAGGTGAAGAGTTTGGAGGGAGATTTTGGCATGGGGGATGTCAAAGTAGTAGGCAGCAGCATGAGGAGAGCTTCACATGCCAGATCACCAGCGTTGTCTCTTAGGAGGATTGATCCTTATTGGAGATCTCAGCGCTTGGTAGAGTACTCCAAGGATCTTGGTGCATGCATGAATCTTGATGACCCGGATGGAGATGATAGATACATGGTGGATGTGGTCATCTATTCCTATGGCAGGATCTTCTTGACTAGATCTTCTAGTCTCGAGGAGAAGTTGCTACATGCAGCACATGAGGACTTCTCTTCTATGCACTTTGATGCATATTTCCATTTGATGGAGGAGTTCACCTGGGAGGGCATCCAGCATGACATATATCAGCATATGGAGAGATGAATAGCTCGGATGGTGATGAAGAGGAGTTCACAGCCACTTCCCTACTCTTTGGAGGTAAGTGAGAATTTCCAGTTGAGCCATTTCAACTCAAGATCTCAAGTGCATGATGGAGGAGGTATCATTTCATATTTTGTATTGTACTTCTTTCCTTACTTGAGCAGCATGATGTAACAAGAAGAATTATATCTTCTTTCATATTGTATGATGATGTACTTGCAACTACTTGTAGCATTAATTTTGGCTCTCTTTTTGATGGTTTGTGGGGGAAGCCACATGTTTCTAGGTGTTCACCATTGGCACCATATTGTAACTTCATGATTCCATCTTATGAGATGATTGTGGTAGCAATCAAGTGGCTAGTAGAGTACTTTTCATTTCTTATTTTGAAGCAGGCAAAGGATGCACTATGCTGGTTCCATGAGTGGAACTATGATTCACTCTCCGGTTGTCATCTGGCAAATTGTTCTCATTGTACTTTGCTTCCATATATTGCTGATATTTTTATGTTCATGGGGAGCTTTATTTGGAGAGTGGGCTTGAGATGGAAGATGCCCATTGGGAGCATGATTCTCCCCACTTTGTATGTTGTACATTTCAGGAGGAGCCATGGGCAAACCATGATTGCCACATCACACTTTTTCTCTTCTTGTGGGAGGAACCACTTGGAGAACTTGAGGAGGAACTTCATGGCTGGATTGTTTGTTGGGGCATCATACAAGTTGGCCATCATGATCTTACTTCATGGCTTGTATGAGGGAGAGATGAGGAAGAAACAAAATTTTTTGTTGCTGTGGTTACACTTGGGAGAGTATGGGCAGAATTCTTCCCATTTTCATGAAATTTCTAAAGAGGAGGAAGGCACATTCATGGTGCAAGGAGGCTACCCTTTAGCATTGAAGGATCATGAGAAAATTCCATGTAGAAAGAAGCTCTTCTCACATAGCAGCATGATGGTGGATGGCTTTGGCATATGGAATGTCAAAGAGAGGAGTCATGGAGCCTTATTTATAAGGCCTACAGCGTTGTCACATGGGAGTGTGTTCTTATTGATGGAGTGTTCAAAGGAGTATATGTACCCCTTCTTCTTGCAGATTTTTGTGAGGGGATCCTCATGGGGGAACTTATACATGGACCTCACTTTCAGCTTACTCACCATGCATGGTAAGAAATACATTTATGTACTTGTTGTTTACTCCATTGAGTATTTGTATATTCTCACCATATATGAGCTGTGAATTGCTCCACAAGAGAGCAAGAGTATTTATGGGTTTCATGGTCACTTTAGGGCCAATGTTTGTAATGATAGTAGCCCATCTATACATGACTTTGGGCAAGTGTATTGTTATCTTACCTATGTGCAGCTGATAGACATTGATGCTTACTTCCCCATGTTGGAAGAGAAAACATACACAGCTTATAACTTGTTGCAAAACCACTTGCCACATGACATTCTCAAACAAAAGTTGGGGGAACTACGTAATATCCACTTGGAGAACCTTTGGTACCATCCAAAATTGCACATAACTTCAACATTTTTCTGATTTGGATGCCAAATGGTGATGATGTGCCATACATCTTGAATGGAATGGTTTGGGTTGGCATGTCTCATGATTTTGGAGGAAGAGTCTTTGGAGACTCAATCTTCTTCTTGCCATTGGAGGGAAATCATGTTGTAGCCCAAGATTAGCATGCCCTCTACACTTATCATAAGTGGAGAGGAGGACAGCGTGGGATAGGCCCTCTTGCCTATCATGTTCATTTATTCAGCCCACCTACAGTTTAGGAGCCAAAGGTGGAGGAGATTCTTCATGAGTTGCCATGTTGGAGGGTGACTCACTTCATTTGGATGATAGCATGGGTGAGGGAGGCACTCATTCACCATGTTGGTCATCACTCCTACTTTATGGAGGCCATGAGATAGCAAGAATATTCTCTTGATGCAGTGATGGAGGTTATTGATGGGAGGCCACATGAGGAGGAGGGGAGAAATTTTGCTCTCCCTATAAATTTGCTTGAGGACAAGCAAAGATTTTGGAGGGGAGGACTGTAATGTTCCAAAATTTTAGCCTCAAAGCTAAATGGAACATTAGAGTTAGCAACAGCTCTAGCCGGTGAATAAATGGGTAGGAAAGCCCATAAGTCTCCTAAGGAGGATAAAAACACTCCAAGTGTGAAAGGGGACACTCTTTCTATCTTAGTAAAACACCTCCATGTGTGAACAAGGGTAAAATAAAGTTGATTCAATCCACTTTGACTAAGTCAACAACACAGTTATGGAGGAGGAGGAATCCAAGAAGGAATAACGCAGTTTTGGAGGGAGATGTATCTTTGGATAGAGATGACCTAATTGAGTGGGGCCAAGGGCAAGAAAACTCATGTTTTATTTAAGGAAGAGGATCGCAACATTATTCTTCATGTTTTAGATTGTTATTCTTGTCTGCTCAGACTTTTTCTCCCTTTGCTGCTTAGCAGGGTTGCAGTGTTGTTTAGCACCGGGTGTTCCCGAGCAGGAATCCCACCTCTCTCCTTGAGGAGCCTCATTGGGAGAGTTTGCATTCATCATTCCACATCAGGTTTTCAGGTCAAGCTTCAGCCAACTTCATCAGCATAGTTTTTCTGGATATTGTGTAGTGTTGCTGGGTGCAACAGTGGAAGGGATTGGAATCTCGAATTTCTGAGCTAGTTTCTCATCGGAGGAAGGTTTCCTTCACTCGAGGGACCTGTTTGGAGAGCTCCAGAGCCTATTTCAAATTTTTGGTATCAAACCACACATTTCCCATACATTCCCAGCGTTGTTTCAGCTAGGGAATGCGTTATTTTGGAGGCAACATTCAGTGCATGGTCTAATGGCTCTGTTGCAGTGTTTTCTTGCGATTGAGACGTTCATCCTTTCATGGGAGGAAAAAATTGAGGGATCTACATCAGATCAGAAATATTTCAGCCTTCTACACTCTTATTCTTCAGTGTTGCAGTGGTGATTCAGTAAATTTCTGAATATCACATTTTGTATGTAGAGTGTTGGACAAGAAACCCTTGTTGGGTTCTCTTGTATTTTGTATAAAGGAGACTAGATCTCATTTTCTGAGCATATTGTTTAATAAAAATCCAAATCTATTTGTATCTACCATTTTTATGATTAAACCCTCTCTTATACTGCACAGTCACTTTTATGCAGAATTCCTTGTGTTGCAGTGTTTGGGGTTTTAGCTCATTTTGGCAATCCTAGGTGTGGGAGATCTGTTTAACCCACCTAGTTTAATTTGTTTCAACTCTACTATTGGATTTAGGTTGTATATTGACTAATATATATGATCCAAGAGTCCATTTCATTGTTTTATTACATATGTTGTTGGAAATGCATTTTTAGCGCATGATTCATGAGCTGTCCCGATTTTGGGATATTACAACTTGCCACTCCTCGATGACTTCGTTAAGGACCAACCTCACCATAGTTGCAGTAGTTGGGGTGGATCCCACAGCTTCCATCTGGTCTCAAATCTCTTGAATTCTCATTAAGAATGGATCAATGTGCTCCCCCTTCTGAATTTGGATCATCCAGAGATTCTGCTCCAAGTACATCTTCCGTTGCTTGGAATTTTCTTCGTATAGCAAGGCCAAGGCCTCCCATATCTCCCTGGATGTGTTATTTCTAGCTATATGCAATACTATATGATCCTTGACACCATCAAAGATAAGTATCTTGGCCTTTTCCATATCGAAATTGTACTTTTATTGCTGATCCAGATCTGTAGGCACAACAACCACGTTGTCCAAAAACGTCTTGAGATCATATTCATCCAGAAGGAATTTGATCATTTTCTTCCAGATTACGTAGTTGGAGGATCCCTCCAACCGATCTCAATCTCTAAGACCATGAGATGCCATCTCAGCTGAAAATTGTCAAAATGCTTCCTCTTTATCCCTACTTCATAGCTTCTAGGTTGGCTTACACACTCCCTGATGGAGCTAGTAAGTCTGTTGCTCCTCGACTCCCAAAAAAATTAGAGATTTTTAATTCCTCGGTAAGGAACTTACCGAGGAAGAGTTCCCTCACTATGTGCTCTTCTTCTTCGTCTGAGGCTTCTCTTCCCAAAAACTACTTGCAAAAAAACTGCATCCCTCTGGCTCTGCATGAAGGCTCTATGCTACTCCCACTACCTCAGCAAGATCTTGATCCATAAGTCTTACCTCTCTGTTGACTCACTCAGAGAGAGACCACCTCGAAAATTCAACCTTTCTGTCTAGAACTGCATAATCCCTCTGGGGATTCAATCTGCTACTGCAGTAGCAATTCGAACTTCACTTCAGTGCTATATATGCTCTTCCTGTTTCACATCAAATGCTTTGGTACCATGTGAAAATTCCCAGATCTAACAATCTTAGGAATCCTACTCCAACTAGTTGAATTTACTACTCCTATTTTGTAAATTACATTACAGAATTAATTCAGATTTATTCATGAATTATTGCAGTAAATTACTGAAGAATCATACACTTAATACTTTATGATTATGAAACAAGGAAACTGAGAAAATAAAAATCACACATATGACACCTTTATTTTGGACTAAGTCCTAGGAAAAACCCAATGTGGGAAAACCAGTGCAACAGATCTGAGGGTTTGTATTATTAAGCGGTAGCAATTTTTGAATACATCATTGAATACCTCAAGGGTTATTCAGTTACATAGAGATAAATAATGGAAAAAATAATGTGATTTTTACCTCACTCAATCATTGGAAAATCTGGTTGATCCAGTCACTAGATGAGGTGCCCCAGGCAGGCTCTGTGTTGCCACTGTGCATTCCCTACGCAGTTCTTGCATCACCCTCTCTCAGCACTGAGTCACCCCAGCTATGGATTGATCTAACTCCTAAAATATCATATCTCAGACTCCCGGTCTCACATCCTGGCTCCTGGCTTCTAGAACTGATCTGACAGTCAAATCTCAAAAACCCTCTCAGCCACTGTGCAACCTCTGCGTATCCCTGTGTGGCTCTGCGTTGGCTCTACGTCAGCTTGTCTAGATCTACATTAGTTATACTGGACGTCTCTATGCCTCTCTGTGCTGATGATTCTCCGACTGAGAAAATTATCTCTCTGGAAGCTACGTCTTCCCCTCACTATGCTGGAATCACTTAGATTGATTTCTCTTCTTGAGCACTGCTCACTTCAGAAATTTCGATCTCTAGATTCACTCTATGTGTCTTTCCAAATGACCCTCAAGCCTTCCTTTATAGTATTCTCATTGAGACATCAACAATTGATATTATATCTATAATCAACGGCTAAGATTATAACTTGAATTGATATTTGATTTTTCTAGATTATTCTCACTCTGTTTTATTAATACCCTTTAATTATTTAATTTTCCTAGGTTTAGAATTTTTTTTCCCCGGAAAAAATCATAATTTGTTTAATGAAAATAAAATTACATGTTTCATCAGTTGAAAATTTGACCAACAACCAGTCATGACTGGTGTTCAAAGTTCATACAAGAGACCATGAAAATACAAATGGGGAGAAATTTAAGTTTTTCTCCCTTTCTTCTTCTAAACCTTTCACCATGCACCTTGTGATGACGTGGGGGAGACAAGGGCGAGTTGATTTTAAGCTATAGTTTCTCCATTGTCCTTGTCTAAGTCAAAGGTGTCTGATAAATGATGTTGTTTATTCCAACCATTATCCGAAGCCACTGGTTCCTTAGCAAGTAGTTCCATGTTGTGTAACCAGCTCCAAAAATAGAAGAAAAGAGATATGAACGCCTTAGAAATAAGCCACTTCGAGGGGGAAACCTCCACTACATTACATAAATGAACAATTCTTGGATGATACAATTTACAAAACCTCCTTTCTATATATAGGAGTCCATGGGGCCATAATGTAATCCTAGTGGGCCACATTGTAATCCTAGCCGACCTAACAATAATAATTTAAGGGCACAATAATAACAATATGGGGGTTACAGGGGTACAATAATAACAATAAGGGGGGATACACTAACGTAATAAGGGGCTACACTATTAATATAGGGACTTAACATGCCCCTCTCCTTCAAACAAGTGTTGTCCTCAACGCTTGATTATTTCTTGATGCTTCTATATAAAACTCTCATCCTCCCATGTGAAATCTTCTACAGGAAAGTTCTTCCACTTGCTGAGATACTCTGAAATTGATCGTACTTGTCGAGTTCTTGTTTCTATGACTGCTTCATAACTTCTTTTGATGTCATGTTGATCTTCCTGTTGTTTCATTAGATTTTGCACCAAAGTTGGGTTATCCTTTGAGAGTTGGAGAACTTGTTGTTGATGCTCGATCTGATCTTCCACTAATTTATCATCCATATTTGCTATTATTTGATCCTTCAAACCATCCAAATTAGCCTCCATTTCTGCTTTTAAACCATCTATTTCATCTTCAATTGCTCTTCGTAAGATCGAAACTTTTTGCACTTGGTACCGTAATTTTGATATCTCATACTGCAACTCTTCCTCTTCATGCGTCATAGTATAGCTTTTTGAGGGATTAATGGCTATGGAATTATTTTTTGGATGCATTATAGAACCCAATACTAATAAAAATTCTCAAATATGCACTTGGGATCACTTCAATTTCTTTTTCAAACAAACGTTATGCAATTTTAAAAACCAAATACACACCTTTCTCTTTCTTTTGAGGAGCTCTGTATTGAAATTGAATTATCTCTGTAATTGAGAATCTTCAATATCTGAAATTCACTGCTGTAGTAGCCTTCTAAACTTTCTTTCCAATGCCACAGGTATGATCTGATTTGGATTCTTCAAGACAAAGTTATTTCCAATCTCCCACAATGACCCAATTTTGGACTGGTTCAGTAGAGCAAACTTGTACGAATTTCCACGTGTCACTGTTTTGTCCTTGGTCTCTGAAATTGATAGCCAAGAAACTTCAGTCCATGTACTTGCAACCAATTTTTACGGCACTTCAATCCGATGCCCAAAGAGAGAGTTATTGAAATTTTCCCACGATCACCTCTTTGAGATGAAATTCAGGAACCTGAAAAAGCACTACCTTCCACAGATCATATCTCCAAAAATATTGCGAACCAAGCTCTGAAATTTTTTGAAGAATTTCTTCAGGATTTCAGCTTTGCACCATATGAATTTCAGATTCTGAACCTTCGTAGAAAATTTTTTATAGCGCAAATGCCACGATGACCTGTTTAGGAGCCTGAAAAAAGACCTAACTTCCACATATCATATCTCCGAAAATATTGCGAACCAAGCTCTAAAATTTTTAGAAAAACTTCCTCAAAAAAGTTATAGCGAATATGCCACGATGACCTGTTTGGAGCAGCGAAACCCTAGGATCCCAAGCTCTGATACCAAATGTTGTGTAACCAGCTCCAAAAATAGAAGAAAAGAGATATGAACGCCTTAGAAATAAGCCACTTCGAGGGGGCAACCTCCAATACATTACATAAATGAACAATTCTTGGATGATACAATTTACAAAACCTCCTTCCTATATATAGGAGTCCATGGGGCCATAATGTAATCCTAGTGGGCCACAATGTAATCCTAGCCGACCTAACAATAATAATTTAAGGGCACAATAATAACAATATGGGGGTTACAGGGGTACAATAATAACAATAAGGGGGGATACACTAACGTAATAAGGGGCTACACTATTAATATAGGGACTTAACATTCCAGGGGTTTTTGTAGTTGAAATGTATCTTGTGATTCATTTCCTTGTGCATCTAGGTCGGTTGTTGTCTGATTTTTCTCATTGGGGATGGGATCTTCCACTTCTTCTTCTGCATCCTCCTCTGATTCGCAAGGGGGAAATTTCCACCCTTTGGGTGCTTTCCCTACCTTAATATTTTTCCAGATATCTCTTTTTGCATCAGGACATGTGTTTTGTAAATGACCGGTCTGCCTGCATATTCTACATCTGAAGGAAGTTTTTTCATAATCTAGGTGTTACATCCATTTTTTTTTGTTTGTGTACCAACTGTATGCTTTACGGTAATCCTTTGATGAGATCAACTTCCACAAAATACATACGTAAGTGTATATTCTCTCCTCCAATCATTGTGTATCAGTTTTGATGTATCGCCCAATGATGTTCCCAATACATTCAAGGAGATAGTCATTCCAAAAATGCAGGAGGAGGTTGTATAGTCGAACCCAAACCGAAATTATGGAAACAACCGTAGTATTTACATCAAAATACGGGAACCATGGGGTAACGTAAAGTCCCTTAGATCCCCAGAACCACGGTCCATCCCAGAGTATAATGTGTCTGACTTCCGAGGTTGGAAATTTAACAACGAATAAACCTTTGGAGCAAAGATTAATTTTTCATTCCATGGTCCAGTTTGTGAAAATCCAATGAAATAATTCCATTGGTTTAGGCCAAAAGCTATTAAATTGGCGTATAATTGCTTGTGATTCATATGTGGTGCGATGTTTATCTATCTCTGGAATATCTATGGCTAATTCTGGTGTATGGTTCAGTTTCTCTACTATATAAGGGCTAGGGTCGTTGTCTACTGGTTCTGTAGGTGTAGTTGCTTTATTTTTCCCCTATAATATGTTTTTGAATGAGGGGCCTCCTTTATTGTTTTCCTGTTTTGAGGTGCTGCAACCCCTTGCTCCTCCATGGCCTTTTGTTTTTCCCTGTTCCGCTGCTCCTCTTCTCAACCACAGGTTGAGGGTTATGGAAGACCATGAGCTTAAGAAGTATTCCTTGATAGACCAGTAATCTTGTAATATTTTGCCTCCACAGATCAATGATTGAAAATGTATTGGGTATCCCAACGTTTTCCTAATATTCTGTTTCAGATTTATCACCCTCTTTGTATTGTCTACCCAAAGTAAAATATTTTTCCCAACAAGGGGTCTAATAAAAATTTGAAAAGGTTACCTGATGCATAATGTCTGATGCCCTTTTTTTGTCTCCATTCAGTGCCATATTTAGATGCCCCAATAATGGTGTATTCGATTTGGGTCGGTGGTTGTGTTGGTTCCCAGGCGAATATAGGTCGATGCCTCCATGTATTAGGGAATATCATTCAATCTTGAGGTGACAGTTACGGTGACGGTGATAAGATGAATGCCCCTATTCAGCCTGAGTCTCAAAATCATGCAGGATAGGGGCATGGCGAGATCCCATTGCAGTTCCAACCTGTGCAAGGAATAAAATGGGTATCCAAGCCCCCAAAACTAGTCTTGGAGATAATGAAGACCACAATAATATGTAAACAATGATTGCTAGGCAACGAGCCACCGATGACCGCCCCCGACATACCGCAACCAACCGATTATCACTGTTATGTATAACTCATTTCATCCAAAACTAAGGTTTCAAAACAATAGCTCTGAAACTACAAATTAATGCGCTAGTGTGGTCAAGAGGCTCATGGAAAGTGCCATACCCCAGGAAAATAAAGGTCAAATAGTGGTGGGAGGATGCAGATTAATTTTCTAGGTATCCCAAGCACCGAAGACCGATGTGCACCCGCGTGAGTCCTCCATCCAAGCTCAACAATCATTTGGAGCCAAAGGCCGCTAGACCAAGGTAGTCCCTCTAGGTCTGCAAAATCTTGTGCAAGGCAGTCGAGGTAGAGCCAGGGAGCCCTAAAACGTAAACCCTATCACCTGCTCTCTCCATTCTCCTTTTGCATCTAAGTTTAGAGTTAGGGTCCCCCTTAAAATAATTAAATTTTACAATAAACCATTTCGAGTGAAATTTTCACAAACGGTTTCTAGGTTCTTTGGAATACCAGTGCCTAAGCCTCTCCACAAATTTAGAGACTTATAGCACTTAATATGCTACCAAAAATCAACAATTGGAGGGAATGAGAGCGGTTTGTGCCAAGTTAGTGACCAAACTGACTCGCGTTGGGGAAAAATTGGGTTCCCTAATGGTTTAGCTGAAGTGCACATTGGAGCGATGAGGCAGCCCTACTCTGACATACATAGATGAGGCTGGTAGAACTAGCAGGTTACCACTGCACATTGGAGAGGGACAGACAGAGTCACCTCGACAGATTTTACGTATTGACGAGGATGGTGAGATGAAGTGAAAATATTTACGCAGGGTGCAGCCTTTGCAGGATGGAGGGTTAGTTCTGTGTATGAGAGTTCATGCTCTTGATCATCCCCTTAGGGTTGGATGGCAAGAGATTCTGAGTTGGTGCTCGATGGAGGGGGCTAGGCATATGGATTTGTTGCTCGATGGAGGGGCTAGGCATATGGAGTTGGTCATAGTTGAGTGTGAGACTCAGCATGCACATTCAAGCCTCATGGATACTAGAGGCCCAAGTTGGAATTAGGATCCAGTTGGGACTCCCCACCACTCCATGAATTGGGTTATTCATGGTATTAACAGGATGGTGGATCTTGTGATTGGACTCACCCCTATTTTAATATTCCCACCAAAGTTCTGTACAACACCAGTGGTAGGTTGAGCTGACAGAGGAGCAGGCAGACTCCATGAGTTGTCTTGGCATGTTGATTGTGTATGGGGGAATCAGATGAATAGTGTCCCTTGGCAGGAGGTTGTTAGAGGAGGTGGAATCGACATGCCACCAGATAGTTCCTTAGATGGAGAGGAGAATTTCCCATGGATATATGGGGCACACGGGTCACTGATGGGATAGGTTAGGTAGTTGGGTACATCCATGACTGCATTTTACCAGAGGTCATGGATTACCAGAGGGGCTCACGAGCCAGACTGTTGTTGGGATTTAGGTGGGGTGTCCCATCATATCATAGAGCTTTTAGGTGACATTAGTAGCTGTGTGATGGGCCTGATGATTGGGCACACACACATTTTCAGATCTATGTCATCATTAATGACATGATGGTTTGATGAGAGCTGGCATATTTCACCATTTATATTGTCATATTGATCGAGCCTGGGATCACAGGGCGATTAGCCTACTCTAGAAAGAATGGGTAGGAGGAGGTGGCATCGACAGGCCACTGGATAGGGCATCATATGGAGAAAATGCTCTCTCATTGTTGTATTGGGCACCAGAGCTACTGAGGTTCAACATGATGATGTTATTCCTGATTGCATGTGAGGATTTGGGCCACTAAAGTGCACCTAGGCAGATGAGGAGGTGTAGATCACATCGTGGTGGGTGTACTAGCATAGTGGTGGATGCATGGGCACATATGGGATGTCCTATGATACATGGTGGCATGACATTGAGCGCTGGTATCCAGTGGTGCATGGAGTTATGCCATGGAGTTTAATGTTATGCAGAGGAGTGTAGGGATACATATTTGTGTGTAGCAACATAGCACAATGATGTATAACAGGTTGTTGGAGTGTTAACGCTAGAGAGATATCCTAACAAGAGCATCAGGAACATCATTGGGTTTGACACACTCATATTTGGAGCACGAGTTTATCACAAGGCACACCGTGAGGTTCCATTTATCACTCTCCAACATTGCACACTAACACAGGCGATTTGAATATCATCTCTTAATGTTCTCATCATGAGCAACAAGATCCAAGAGATTCATCTGAGACAGTAGATTCGGATTTATATAGGAACGCAACAGAATACACATATAACCATAAATACAAAGATTCGGTGGAAATAACACTTCATTTCATTAATATCAAAGAGCTGAAATTTGCTTACAAACAGAATGGAAATAAACTAGCTAGGGTGATGGTAGCTTATCACTGAGAAGAGATGTGGCGGCTACAGGCCTTTGAACTAAGTTACAATGAGGTTTGAGGGCCTACTTATTATAGAGAAACAATGGAAAACCATAAATATACAAAAACCTAACCCTAAGAGATGAAGCGCCACAACTATGGGCCATGTTTGGGTAAATTGGTGTTTCAACTTCCCGAGGTCGTAACTTTG
The DNA here is from genome assembly GCA_034641835.2 of Pinus albicaulis. Taxonomy (NCBI): domain Eukaryota; kingdom Viridiplantae; phylum Streptophyta; class Pinopsida; order Pinales; family Pinaceae; genus Pinus; species Pinus albicaulis. Next base: position 573,621,244 of record CM076572.1, read on the forward strand.
GCATACTATCTCTGTTTGACGCACATGATACATTGTTAGAAATATCTATCTGAGGAATACAACTACTAACCGCAAATATTTATTCTAGAATGGAATCATATTCACCAGAGGCGTGATGACCAAAAAACGTCATTTAGGGCATCAAAACGGCTCTGGAAGTTCAGGACCCGAAAAACTGCTAAAAATAGTAAGTTGTACCGAATGTGAAAAACCAAAACTGACAATGGTGGGGCCCCAAGTGGAATAGGCAGGTGGCCACCAATATCCACCTGGATCATTCCTCCCCCCTTAGGAAGCAATGGTCCCCATTGCGTTGAGTTCCTCCATGAGATGAGGAAACTTCTCCTGAACTTGGTCCCTGGTGAACCACTTGCCTTGGTGAAGGAGTTGGCCAGCTTTGACAACCCAATTAAGTTGGATCTTCTATTGGTGAGTGTTCTTGATTTTCATTTCCATGATACAATCTATGGTGGCCTGTTCCATGCAGTCTCGGTTTAACTCTGTTGGTGTAAGTTGTTCTGCAATGTCAGAGGTGTCTAGTAGAGGTGGGAAGTAGGGATGAGGGCAATCCACATTGCATACTGGGTATAGACCAAGGAATGGTGGAATACTAAGCTCGAAGGCATTGTTCACTATGGGACCCGATGTTTGTTGGAACGAGGTTCCCTAACCGGCATTTTTGGTACAATTTTTTTAAAATTCGGTCGTGCATAGGGGTTTTGGGGTGGTTCAAAGCCCCTAATGTGTTGTAATGGGTTAAAGGGTAGCTCTAGGGTCCACAAACCACAGTTTGCAGACCATAGGATAGCGAAGGCTACGATATTATAAATAGATAGATAGTTGGGTATAGTAAGGAAGTAAGTTGATAGATTGATGCTACGTGTGAATTGTTAGATCTATTTGGGTTATTTTGGGTAAGGAATCCTGCTGGATTTGTGCGCGGAGATCCTCAGTCCTGCTGTGTGCAGACCCCACTAGGCTGTGTGCGTGGGCTGTGTTTGGTTGTAAGTGGATCTTGTTGTTAATGAATGCGAAGTATCATTAAAGTATCTATGTGTTATCTGAATTGGTTATGTTACTGCTGATGCACATCTGTGATGGTTATTTAAGTTGCGAATGTATCTATGTTTGGCATAAGTATATCTATGATCTGTTATTAGCTGCGATTATAGTACTCTGTGCTGGTATTTGGTAATGCGCACATGGATGTGAATGTACTCATTAGATCTGATTGCTTTGTTATAGTTATATGTTGAATATATTGTTAAAAGAGTTGCGAATAGACTCATTCTGTGCGAACCTAGTAATTTATAACACAGATCTGCCTCAGGTCACCTACTATCTCTCAAGGTGCAGAAACCTGGTTCCAACACCCTCCCATACTACTTCGGGTGAGACCTTGGGCTGCACAAGCAGGTCATTGATGAAAGGGCCAGTAGTATAAGGTTTTGTTGGCAAAACTTAACCTTTGAACTTGGGTCAGGACCCCTCAAGCCAACAAATGGTTCCATTGCCGGGACCGGGAGAATTTTGAGAGAGATAATGCCACAAGGTCCTTGGAGACCTGAGAGGGTGTAAATTGAAGACTGGTTTGAATGACAGATTCAGGAGATTGTTGTAAAAAAGAAACATAGCGCAAAGTTGACAGTTGAGAAGTGGAAGAACAGGTACATCTTCACTGAAGTCTATGAAATTTTCTTTGTAACCTTTTCCCACGAGCTTCAGGAGTGGTTGGCAAGGCTCGTAGAATTCCAGACGTGCTAGGAGGACAATCAAGTTATGCAGTGGACACCAAAATTGATTCAACAGCTGGAAAGGACTGACAATACGATCACCCGTATAGTAGATCACTAGGTAGATAGCGTGCTGGGAGGATTCATGACAGAATTTGCAGTCGATCAATTCATGTCCTACTCTGAGGCAGATCAGAGGTTCTTCAAGGGTTTCTGGAGTAAGTTCTTGAAAACATTGCCTTTTTTAATCAAAATATTATTGTGTGAAAAGGACATCCTGTGCATCCACACTGAGTGAATGACCTCTGATCTGAGCGAGAGTACAACACGAAGTGGCAAATACTACCAAACTAATCAAGAAGGAGATAGATCCATCTACAGTCCATTAAGATAATCAGTTGTGCATATTCCTCCAGCTACAGTGCCTTCAAGTCAACATAAGGGAAAGAGCTCACCCACACCTCTGCCGCCACCAGAAGATGATATGGCCACACACATGAAGCTACCTACCTTCAAGGGTGTAGGAGATGAGGATATGGACCGATTTTGGTTTGTACTAGAATCAGTATGGACTGCGCAGAATGTGGCTACTGACGTTGTAAAGAGAGCGCATTTATCGCTCTCCTTTGAAGGAAGGGCCTTGGATTGGTATATGGGGTACATAGGACAGCACGCGGATCCATCTATTCAAGAAATTAAGACAGCGTTAAAACAACAGTTTCGGAAGCCTAAATCCTACTCACAAATAGTGGTCGACTTGAAAGAATTTAAACAAGGACCCACTTAATCAGTATGGGAAGTTGATCAGCAGTTAAAAAAGGTTATCAGAGATGGGGAATTTCAGTATGATGATAGGCAGCACACGGAATGGTTTATCGCTATGTTTTTTCCTCACCTGCGCGGACCTATGGGACAGCAGTGGATTGCAACGCAAGAGAAGGCCTTAGAAATTGCTATAAAACTAGAGGTTGCGCCAAGAGACGATGCTCAGTTTGGGGTGCAGCAGATCCAGGGACAGCTAGAGGAAATGGACATGGAAACACAGAATCTGCGAGAAGAGTGGGGGAAACAGGCTTGCCCCGACATATGGTGCATAAGATGCAGGGTGTCTAGCCATACCAAGGATCAGTGTCCTCTACTAACAAATTACATGCAAGCTGGGGGACCCAACCCATTGCGCCCTAAGGAGCCTATGGGGCCAAGTGGGCCAACATTATGGTGCATTGATTGTTGTGTTGTTGGGCTACATGACACTAACCACTGTCCCCATCTTGGTGCTTATGTCCCAGATTTGAAGCAACAATGGTTTCGATTCTGCTCCTCTCTGGGACATGACGAGCATAAATACCGAACCTATGACTTGATGATAGATCGAGGAAACCTATATAGGGTACAGGATGACCCTTATTTACCACTATCTCCCTCAAGCAGAGGAGGCTCCCCAACAATGGGTAGGGGAGGAGGAAGGGGTGGAGGCGCAGGTCGGGGAAGAGGACAATTGATCTGTTACAACTGTGGAGAAATAGGGCAATTTGCAAGGGACTGTCCGAACCCTGCGAGACAATATTGCGAATATTGTCAACAACTGGACCATGTGATTAAATATTGTCCAATTTTGATAGATAAAATGCAAGAAAAATAATAGACACCTATGTAGAATGTGCAAAGGGTTAAATCAGAACCGCGTGATGAAGGACCAAGTATTAATGTCATAACGCGCAGCGGCATGGCTACTGGAGGAGCTGCGGAGAAAGCCGAAGCTGAACCTCTAATCTGGAAATTAGTTGTTAAACAAGAAATCTTGGACCTACAAAAGAAAAAGGAAACCTTCATCGCAGCTCGCAAATACTTTACTAAGGATGAGGTGCCTATTTCAAAAGCTCCACCAAACCTGAGAACATACGATGAAGTTAAACCATTTTTACAAGCCTGCATGAAGCTACTACACAACTAGAAGGCAGTAGAAAATATGCAAGCACTGATAGACAACTACGTAGAGAGAACTAACCCTCCCGCAGAAGTCAAGGATGTGCACAAAATTTACAAGCATAAAAAATGCACCGGCCGGGAAATGCGGCTAACAGCACAAATTGGTGATTATAAAATGGATCAGGTTATTTTGAACCTAGGTTCAGATGTGAACGTGCTACCCAAGAAAACTTGGCAGCGAATGGGAGATCCTAAGCTGGAATGGTCTACTATCCAGCTGTGCATGGCTAACCAACAAAAGATCATACCATTGGGGAGGTTGTCAAAAATTATGGTAGATATCGCAGGAGTTAAGGTCTGCGTTGAATTTGAGGTAATTCAAATTGTGGAAGATGCGGACCCCTATCTTGCACTCTTAGGACTGGATTGGGCTATAGACATGGGATGCATTATCAACCTAAAGAAAAGAATCATGGTGTTTGAGAATGAGGGTACATGAGTGATAGTCCCACTAGACCCTGCAGAAGGAGAGCGGTATACAGAACTAGTGCACGAAGAAGAGGATGTAGATCACATCTATAAATTAACCGCTCGGGATGAAGATTGGATCAATCCTATGGCTGATGGTGTGCTTTGCTAGGAGAAGGACAGCGAATGCTTCTCTAACTCTGACGGGGAGATCGACAATTAGCAGAATCGGTTACATGATGTATCTGCGCTGCGATGTCTCAGAATCACAAAGGACTTCCGGTGTATCTCCTTAGAGGTAAGAGAACTGCCCTACTTTGATGGTTCTGGAAGTATTAGAGAATTTTTGCAAGCATTTGAAGCTGAATTCCTAAGGGAATGAAGCCTATGGGCCCTTAATCTAGCCATGCATGCAACCCCTGTGAGGTGGTGGGACACATATAAGGGGACATTCTAGGATTGGGAAGAATGTCGTGACATGATGGTCTTACAGTTTGAACCTCCAGTTCACCTGCGTGTAAATACTTTCTTGGGGCCAGGGGACCCGCGCGATCACTTGTCCGCATGGATGGAAGAATGGGGCGAAAGGACTATGGAGGAATGGGTCCATCTGTTCATTCATGCCTTGGGTCCAATCCTGACCACATGGTATTAAGATGCAAAATTACACCAGTGCACCCGCCATTGGGAAACCCTGAAGGACGAATTTGTAGGAACATTTGGGTTGATAGGAAGAACGGAGGCACTCAACGAAGCTTTGTAGGATATTGATGCCTTAGTATTTTATGAATCACGCCCTTGCACAACACATGGGGCACCAACATGGGAAAAGAAGATGTAGGATATTATCAACTGCTGCAATTTATCAATGGAGGAGTGCGATGAAGACCCGTGAAATGTCTCTATTCTGAAGTCAGAGGGATAGCGCGCAGTTGTTGGACCCCAACTGCAAACCGTCGATGTCACTGAGCCTCTGAAGCTATTAGAAGTCAACATTGGAATGGAAGCGGAGCCTAAGTTAGCTAAAATTTGGGACTACTGGGATGATGATACTGTTGGAAAAGTTGCAGAACTCCTCACGGAATACCAAGAATTATTCCCGACAAATTGTTCAGAACTCAAAGGGATTACATGGGACCTAGGAGTCATGCGCATCACTTTAAAACTAGATGTGTGCCCTATGAGGCAACGCCCTTATCGGTTGAACCCCAAGTACAAACAAAAAGTCAAGGAAGAACTCGATAAAATTCTCACCGCAGATATCATTGAACCAGTCGAACAGTCAGATTGGGTAAGTCCTATGGTAATTCAAGAGAAAAAGACTAAGGGAGAGATATAGATCTATGTTGACCTGCGCAAATTGAATGATGTCTACGTACATGATCCCTTTCCTATGCCATTCTCAAATGAAATCCTTGATAGCGTGGGGGGCAGGAAGCATACTCATTCATGGACAGGTTCTCAAGCTACCATCATATCTTAATCGCACCTGAAGATCACAGCAAAACTACGTTCGCCACTGAGTGGAGATATTTTCAGTATAATTTCATGCCATTTGGGCTCAAGAATTCCCCTACCATCTTTTCGCGGGTGGTGGTCGCAGTATTCAAGGAATTCATCCACAAGTTCTTGGAGGTATATTTGATGATTGGACCATATTTGGATTGGTAAAGAAGCACGTCTCAAACCTACGCATGATGTTAGACACTTGTAGAAAGAACTAGATTTCCCTGAATATCAAAAATTGCATATTTTTCGTACCCTTTAGAATCTTGCTCGGTCACATAGATTGTCGACAAGGATTGATGGTTGATCCCGTCAAAATAGCAGTTATCATCAATCCGGAAGTACCTACAACTGAGAAACAGCTATGCTCTATCGTCAGACATACAGGCTACTACAGGAAGTTCATTCAAGGATACGTGTTGATCTCAGTACCTATGGAAAAATTGCTAAAGAAGGATGTTTCATTCTTTTGGGATGAAGAGTGTCAGAAGAGCTTTGAGCTACTCAAGGAGAAGATGGTCTTTGCGCCTATTCTCATATTTCCTGACTGGGCAAAAGTTTTCCATGTTCACGTAGATGCGTCAGGGATCGCCCTGGGAGTTGTCCTTACGCAGCCTGGAGACGGAGACATTCACCATCCAGTTGCATTTGCTAGTAGGAAACTTTCTGGTGCAGAGCGCAACTACTCCACTACTGAACGTGAGGGGTTGGCCATGGTCTATGCACTACAAAAATACTGGCATTATCTGTTAGGATGGCACTTCAAGATGTTTACAGATCTCTCGACTTTGAAGTACCTAGTGAATAAGCCTATGTTGGGGAGGGGGAATCTGCCGATGGTTGTTGTTGTTCCAAGAATATGACTTTGAGATCATCATCAAGCCAGGAAAGTTAAATGTTGGGCCAGACCACTTATCCTGAATCGAGAGTGGTAAGGAACCCACCAACCTAAAGGAAGGATTGCCTGATGCGCAGCTGTTCACGATTAAGGTGGTTGATGCACACTTCACCGACATCATTCAGTTCCTGACTCATAAGGATGGTGCCCGCAGAGTATTCGGTACAACAGAAGAAAGAGTTGGTAACCCGCGTAGCGGATTTTACCATCATCGCAGGCCATTTGTATAAGCTGGGAGTTGACGAGGTGCTATGAAGATACTTATTAGAGGATGAATGGCATTTCATCTTAGCAGAAGCTCACGGGGGCATAGCAGGAGGTCACTATGCAAGGAAAGCAACAACATAGAAGATCTTGAGAGCTGGACTATGGTGGCCTACACTGCATAGTGACTCTCATGACTATTGCAAAGCCTGCGATACGTGCTGTTAGTCATCAGTAATTTTGTTGATATCAAAATATGACTAAGTTATAATCTTAGATTTCTGGAAACAATATTTGGGAAACATTGTGAGTTCTAGAAATCTCACTGCCTTCATTATCCTAAACCTAATTGTTTTACTAAATTTGCCTATTTTTTCCTTCTCAAAAATACCCTGCTGCTCCAAGAAAACTCCATTTTCTGGGCCTGTTTGCCTCATTTCATCACCTCACCTACACCCTCATTCATTCCCTTTTTCCCCTCTAAAAACCTCTCATGATTCCCCTCATTCATTATTTTTCTTCTTAAAAAGCCTTAAAATAATGTAAAAATCATTTTTACATTGTTTTCGCCTAACCCTTTAAACCTCTCGGACCCTTTAGATTATCCTAAAAACCCTGTTTTTGTGTTAGAAACCCGCCCTTTTGCATAAATTAGGCCCTTAGCCCCTCAGCTTAGAGCCTCAGCCCCCTTTACTCCCACGGACCGTTTCCTCTGCCCGTTTTCTAGCCCCTTCCCTATTCAGATACACCTTCGCCTTTTCAATATGAAAACCCACCCAAAAACTTTGAAATATTAAAGCAGGCCTCTTTACCTCACCCCGCCTCTTGGTTTTTCTTCCGGACCATCTTCACCATTGATCTGGAACCCTAGGCTATGATCCAACGTCGATCGCATCCTTGCCCTTCATCCCACATCAACACGACCCCACGCTACACGACAGAGTTTCCCATGTCATCAAGCTCGATCCCACATTCCACTATCCCCTGTCGCCCATTCATAGCCTGACACCTGTCCATGAGCTCCACTTCCCAAACCTGCACCCCACTCCCGGACTCTATCCACACCGTTGATCTTGCTCCTCGAGATCTGACGGTCCATATCTCATATCACGCAGAAACTTGTGATGGGCGTTAAAACTCCCAACCCATGCGAAATGGACGGTATTAGCCCGAACACTATCAATTTCTCAATGGGATCGCATCCGATTAGCTCTAAACCACTTACCACCCTCAACACGCGCGATAAACCACCGTGGTTTTCCAAAACCACTTTCTCCCTCCCCGCGCCAAAATTAAAAATTCTTCGCCTCTGTTTGAACTCCTTCAGGTTCCGCATACGGAAACTTACCCTCTGCTCCATTTCTCCTCTGCAAAATGCCTCCCGACCACCCCGAAACCCTGAAAATGCAGTCTTACCATTCCCTGCATGGTTTTTTAATTAACAGTTTGTATTTGTGCAGGTTTTAATGGCGGAGATGCCCAAAAATGTGGTCCAATGGCCCAAAAAGGACAAATGAAGCCCCAGATGATGATCTGAGGGGTTTCAAACCAATTTAAAGGGACAGAGGTGAAGGTTAAACCCTAACACCACCGAAATCATGATCCTTGATGGACAATTCAACCTCTCAGCCACAAAGAAGACCGCCTCCCTGCACATATTAGAAAATTACAGTAAGAAGAAGCAGCGAAGAAAATGAAGAATAGAAGGATTAAAGGGCTAATCCTGAATTAAAGGATAAACATAGAAGATTAGCCAAATATCTAGTGATTAAAGGATGAAAGTCAAAGGTTTAAAAACAAAGGATAAATGAACAAACAGTCATAAAACAGAGATAGAGGATAAAGTCAGCAAGGAAAAATATAAATACTAAATCAAGGTTCGAAGGCCTAAAGACAGAGTTTTATGATTAAACAAAGACAGATTGACCCAAAGGCATCTTCGAATGACTAAATCAAGAAGCATTTACTCCCCCAAAAAACCAAACTGCCACCTATATTATGATTTCTTTCCATAAAGGCATTGGGAAGTTATTACACAGTCAAAGATATTTTGAAGAAGCTCAATAGTTATTGCAAAGTTATTACAAAGCCTTTAAAGTCAAACATTTCACCTATTTTTCCTTAGGAGTTAAGATAGAGTTATTGAAACAAAGAAGTAGCTGCAGATATTCCTACCTTAAGCCTTGCATGGTTTCCAAGGTTAGGAATGCACTTACTCTGTAATAAATGATACTCAAACCCTATCTTAACCTCACCTCCTCATTTGCAGCATAAATACTGCATCTGAACTCATTGTAATGTTGGCATTTGATGACTCTTTGAAGTAATACATAGTATCTTGGAAGTTGAAGGAAAATTGATGCCTTGGATCTTGTGGATGCCCTGATTTGTTTGTTGATGGAGGAGGCTAGATCACTGGATCCCTGAGCTTGGCTTTTGGTGAAGTACTTCTATCTATTATTGCTATTTCATGTTTTCATTATGTTCCCATCTTTCTTTTTTATAGTAGAGTAAAAGTTTTAGGCTAAGAAATGTCTTTTGAAAGCACCTTAGTTCTGTTTACTCTTCATTGTCTTAATGTTTTCTTCTGCAAGGCCTGATTGGAGGATTCTTAATTGCCCTCCAGTTTCATCTAGCTTGTTATTTTAGAAATAATTCAATAGAGTATAACCAAGGAGTTTCTCTTTTGGTATGTCCATGTTCATTGGTACGGCTTGAGAGGTTGTTTTAAGGAATGATTTCAATAGAGTGAAACCAGGGAAATTAGTGGTGAGTCCATGCTCCTTTGAGTACAACTTGAGATATTGTTTTTAAGATCTTCTTAAAGTATGCTTAGTAGAGTCTAAACCAAGGAAGTATATGGTGTGCCCTGTCCTCTGGACTACCTCAAAAGGTTACTTTAAAGATCCCTAGAGAGTTAGTCAAAATCAGATTAGATTATTTATGTTTGATCTTAGGCTCCTCTCACTGTTATCTTATATGTTTTCTTTATCTGAAAGTAGTCTTTGATTGTTGTCCGAAAGGTTTGCTTATTAAAATTTTGTCCAAAGAATTCTATGGTTTGCCCTGTCCTTTGGCTTGCTTCAAAACAGTTACCTTGAAAGATGTCTCTTGTTTAAAGTACATGATAAAGGATTCTTAATTTCCCTTTGTCCTACTTTTCATTCTTATCCTTAATGTTCATCTCACTATCCTAAAAACTTTGAAGATCCACTGGCCAAGTTATATTTTCCCTATGATACTCCCCGATCCATTAATGAACTTATCATGACTTTCATTTTGACTCCATTGCCCAATGACTTAGATATTTCCTCATTCTATCTATGCATTTTGATCATCATACCCAACCAAAACAAACAAACAAACCTCATACTTAATAACTAGCCTAAAATCAACCATTAAAAGAAAACAAGCACATATCCTTTGCAATCAACCTGAGAGATCCCTATCTGAGTCTAGGAATGCTAGGTCCTAGGACTCTAAAGACTGGTTTCATGTTACCTTGTCATTTGGTATCCCAATCTGCCAAATCACAAGATCCTAACACGTGGCAAAGGATAGGAAGGCTATCGTGCAGAGACAAAATGCCCCTGCAACCGTAAATGGCCCTACAAGCATTTGAAAAATGGGTCGTCGACTTCATTGGGCCCATCAACCCACCAGGAAAGAAGACAGGTGCGCGCTACATCATCACTGCAACTAATTATGTAACCATATGGGCCGAAGCACAAGCTATGAAGGATTGCACTGCAGATATTGTTGCGCACTTCATTTTTTAGCATATTCTGACCAAGTTTGGTTGTCCGAAGATCTTAATGAGCGATAGAGGTATGCACTTTGTTAATGAAACAATACAGGTCTTGACTGAAGAATTTAGGATCCACCACGCAAAAGTACCCCGTATCATCCACAGGAAAATGGGGTTGTCGAAGCTTTTAATAAGTTCTTAGAGTAAACACTGACCAAGGTCTGTAATGCCGATTGCAGCGACTGGGACGTGCGCATCCCGTCATTTCGGTGGGCCTATCTAACCACCTGCAAGAAGTTGACTGGGAAGACACCATTTAGGATGGTTTATGGCAAGGAGGCTATTATGCCCATGGAGTATATTGTTCCTAGCCTACGCGTATCATGGAGAAGCGGTTAGCGCATCTTGTAGCCTTGGAGGAAGATCGTTTCATTGCTAACTTCCATCAGCAAGTCCAGAAAGCCCAGGATAAGGCATGGCATGATCGACACATTCGGAAAAAAGACATTTGCGGAGGGATAATTGGTCCTATTATATGATAGCCAGTTTGTGAAACACCCCAGGAAGTTCCATCAGCACTAGTTAGGTCCCTATTTGGTAAAATAAATTACTGACGGGGGAGCGGTCTGGTTAGCCACCCTGCGAGGTGATATGGTACCAGGCTATGTCAATGGTAGCCGGCTCAAACCATACCGAGTCAAATGACTATATGGTCGAAGTAGCTGTATGGAGCGGGGTATGCGCAAGACAAGGAACAAACACAGGCAGAACCATGGTATGCGTAGGGGTCGGTCGCAGGACTGGAGGCCTGGAAAGGTATGCTGGGAGCATAGGGGTTCACAGGAGGTGCGCTGGGAGCGCAGGGGTGCGCTCAGAGCATAGGAAGTGCACTAGAAGCGCAGAGGTAATACACATCTGTGAAAACTAGCCGTTGGAATAGTAAAACAGGGTAAAAAGAAAATTTTACCGTTGGAAGGAGCAGGCAGCCGACAATTAATAAAGCGATTTCTGAAGATTTTTTACCATTTACTTGATGATAAGTTTCTGATAAGACTCACTCAACCATTGGTTGATCTCCAAGGCCATAAAAGCAGAAGTATAGCTCAGAGGAGGGTTCCGTGTATCTTGAGAAGTTTGTGTTTTGCAAGAGTCTGCGACTATTGTGCCTTTTTCATGTCTGAGCGTGCTTCCCCCTCTGATAGTAGCCACCCTGAGTTCATTTTTCATGTTAGGATGACTGCGACTAATCCCGCCAAATTGTCCCAGAATGTGGCCTCAACGGAGAAATAATTTGAGGAAGTACTAGAAGTCACCCCCGAGGTTAAGGAGATTATGTCCTCGCCCAGCAAGGGAAAGCAGAAGGGGAAAGGAAAAGGCCAAGAGCAAGGGTCGAGGAAACCTGCGAAGTGGGCTGGGGTGAAGCCGTGTACTTTCCCTCGAAATGTGAAGTCCCCACGAGCGATGCCCCAGGCACGTTCGCCTAACAAAAAACCATTGTCTGCTCAGGAGGAGGCCCGGCTCGCGGAACCCATAAGTTGGCTACCACCCTATGTGCGGCCTCGCAAGCCATCGGTGCGCACACCCAAGAATCTGGATGGGATGCGCGCCTATCTACAGATGCCTCTAATCTCGAGGGAGGTCCCCATTATTGGCGACCCCTTTGGCAAAGTCCACACGGTCAAATTCGATGATCATGACCTCGCAGACCTGGAGGCCTTCCTCGAGCTGGCACCAAAACTGTATCTGGAGAGGGTGTTCGAGAATGATGTACTGAAGGTCATCCCTACGTTGTGGGAAAGTGGACTGTTGGGGTCTGGGCTTTTAAATTTGTTGTGGATGCCTCATTTTGGCCATTATAATATCACTAATAGGATTGTGCGACAGCTGCTCGCTCTGGTCCATGATGGTTTCTTATGGATTCAGGACCGCATCCCCATAGATGTAGCGCTCATCCACCGTATCATTAGTCTACCCATGAAAGGGATGAATCCCATAGGGTGTGTCGGGAAGAAATATGAACAACAAATTACTGAGAAGGTACGTGATGATTATCACATTGAGCGGAACACCAGGGGGTTCATGATCAGCACTATCAGTGACCCTAGTGCGCGTATGGGCACCTTGTTGTTAGCCTGCAAGATGATGCACAAGTGCCAGGTTTCCACATTCCCCGCATATGTAATCCAGTTGGTCGGACGCTGCGAAAAAGGGGTCTGCTTCAACTGGTCCCAGTTCTTGTGCACTAAATTTTTGGAGAACGTGCGTGAAGCCCAATATCTGGGAAGGGCAATCTGCTACTCTTAGTTGTTGCTCCTCATCGTGATGGTTGCATGGGAAGCCCTGGAGGAATTGATCCTCCCCGAACTAGAGTCATATATGTGCAAAGGAGCTCGGTATGCAAATCTGTGGGATTCGAAGGATGAAAAGAGAATTGAATATAATAAGGTCTTCTGGGTCCTATTCCAGAGCGGGCTCGCAGCTGCCATTCACTCTCGGCCGCACTTATCACCTGCGATTTATGATAAGTACAAAAGCATCACAGCATTCTAGGTAACAATGCACAATGTACAAATCAGGGGCCGCAAGGATCCAGCATGGGCATCACTTCCCTATATGGTCACGAATGAGGAGATTGACCGCCTTATTGCTAATTGGCCTCTGCACTAGAAACTTGGCTTCAAGTCAGGTACGGAGGACACTGCAGGTACGAGCACCACAAAAGTCACCCCACCCACCACCACCAAGGAGACCCGAGGTCAGGGCAAGAGTACTGGAAAAGGGGTGGACCCAGGACCACAGAAGGAAGGACAAGGTAAGAGTATTGGGAAGGAAGTAGACTCAGAAGCACAGAAGGATTTGCAGAAGGATTTGGGCGCAGATGGTCTGGATGCGGAAGGTACTGACTCCCCTCAAGGTACAAAGTGGACTGGTGACCCTGTTAAAGGACCACAGAAGAAGCAATGAGCTCAACGACCGGAACGCGACACAGGAGTTACGCTGACAGAAGAGGATCTAGAGCAGATCGCAGATGCGGTCACCCTTGCTACAGAAGATAAATGGATGGCTCTGGAAGAACAATAGAAATCCATGGTTGATTCACTCCGTGTTGAGCTCCGAGCTCTGCAGCTCAAGACTGATACCTTACAAACAAGTATGATTCAGTCAAGGTCGACCCCCGCAACAAGCAGCGCAGTAATTAGTACGACGAAAAGCCGCCTCTTCCCTCTACCAAGTGCAGCCCTCATGCTGAGTCCACCTGACTTAGGAGCGCAAGTCTAGGCCTGCATAGAGGTGCAATTGGATCTCGCCCGCCTACCACATGAACCATTGCAGATCCTCCACGCATCCCTGTTCGAAGAAATTCAACACAGATATCGCCGAGTGCACCAGCAGCTTAGCACAGCTGAGAAGAAAATTGAGGAGAAAACTGTTGAAGTATCTCAAGCATAGGCTGCATGTACCCTCGCCACTGTGCAGCAGACAGAGTTAGAGCACCTAATTAGTAGGCTCTGCGCAGACGTCACTGAGGATATCCCTGCTTCTGCCACCCTCAGGCCAAGATTGAAGGATTGATTGCAACGCTAAAGGCCTCAAGGACCGAGATCCAGGTGATCAAGACAGAGATGGAACAACAGATTGCAGCCTTGCAGACTAAGTTACAGCCAGAAACGCCACTTGAGAAAAGGGCCCAGCGCTCTACGCCAGTCACAAGGGCCACCAATGTCATCACAAATCAGATTTCTTAGGGCGCAGGACTGTTGGAGACAGCTATGCAGCTATGGACTAAAGTGCAATGTGATCCTCTCCTGCGTGAACTTACTCAGGAGCTGCGCCAGAAGGAAGAAGAGTTTGAGCAACTAGAAGCCACTATGCGTACCAACCATACCCTCAGAGATGAAATTGAAGAACTATGCCAGAAAAATAAGGTTCTCAGTGACCGCCTTAAGCCTTGGGTCAGTGAAGCCCTCAAACTATCTCAGGGTGTCGATATCGCAGTCAAACAACTGAACCAGACTTTGGAGAGAGTCACTGCTTCTATAGAAGGCTCAACTTCGTAGAAGTTGGTGGACATTGCTCAGAACTTTTTTGCGCAGAGTGAAGGAGTGTTTCCCCCGCTCGTTGATGTGATCAGGCTGTTGCAGGTGAAGGTGGAGAACCCACGACCGCAGTGACTCGGGACGAGTCACAAGATTGTGTTGGGGGCATGTTGGAACGAGGTTCCCTAACCTGCATTTTTGGTAAATTTTGTTAAAATTTGGTCCTGCGTAGGGGTTTTGGGGTGGGTCAAAGCCCCTAATGTGTTGTAATGGGTTAAAGGGTAGCTCTAGGATCCGCAAACCACGGTTTTAAAACCATAGGATATAGAAGGCTATGATATTATAAATAGATAGATAGTTGGGTCTAGTAAGGAAGTAAGTTGATAGATTTGTGCTACGTGCGAACTGTTAGATATGTTTGGGTTGTTTTGGGTAAGGACTCCTGTTGGTTGTGTGCGCGGAGATCCTCAGTCCTGCTGTGTGAGAACCCTGCTAGGCTGTGTGTGCGGGCTGTGTTTGGTTGTAAGTGGATATTGCTGTTAATGAATGTGAAGTATCGTTAAAGTATCTATGTGTTATCTGAATTGGTTATGTTACTGCTAAAGCACATCTGTGATGGTTATTTAAGTTGTGAATGTATCTATGTTTGGCATAAGTATATCTGTGATCTGTTATTCGCTATGATTATAGTACTCTGTGCTTGTATTTGGTAATGTGCACATGGATGCAAATGTATTGATTAGATATGATAGCTTTTTTATGGTTATATGTTGAATATATTGTTAAAAGAGTTGCGAATAGACTCATTTTGTGCGAACCTAGTAAGTTATAACATAGATCTACCTCGGGTCAACTAATCTCTCTCAGGGTGTGGAAACCTGGTTCCAACACCCTCCCATACTGCTTTGGGTGAGACCTTAGCCTACACAAGCATGTCATTGCCGAAAGGTCCAGTAGTATAGGGGTTTTTTGGCAAACCTTAACCTCCGAACCTGGGTCAGGACCCCTCAAGCCAACAATGTTGATCATGTCGTTTCTTGTACTTAGCATTGGCTCTGTCCAATATTTCATGAACTTGTTGGTAGATGTGTTTCGCTCGATGAAGTTGTTCGCTTTGTCAGCTTCAGACTGGACATGAGCCGAATTGGCCTGAGTAGCCGCAAATGGCATGGCTACATCAATGGGACATAATGGCTAGAATCCCAAGCCCACCTGAAAGGGGCTGTGGCCGGTTGAGTTGTGGAGAGCCCGGTTATAACTGTGTTGTACATATGGGAGGTTATCATCCCATGTGTGTGGATGATTTGAATTGTACATGCGCAGAATCTGTACAATCATCCTATTGACGACCTCTTTCTGGCCATCAGTTAAGGGATGGAAAGTTGTGGACTTGGTGAGCTTAGTGTCCAGCATTGACCAGAGGTTGGACCAAAATGTGTTGAGGAACCTGTTGTCTCGATCTGAGATGATAGACTATGGGATCCCAAAGTGCACCCACACTTGTTCAAAGCAGTGCCTTCTGCTGTGATATTCTTCTTGCAGGCCGCCATAATGGACATCTTTGAGAATCTATCGACGACCACGAAAACACAGTCATTTCCATGCTTAGTAGAAGGAAGGCCAGACATATAATCCATGGAGATCGATTCCCAAGGTCGACCAGGGGTAGGTAGCAGAGTATAGAGGCCTTGCTTCTTGATGGTCGGTTTGGAAATGACGCAAGCAGTGCAGGATTTGATGTACTTCCCGACATCTTGTCAAAGGTTCGGCCAATAGAAATACTTCTGCAATATTTCCATTGTTTTCTCGACCCTAAAATGCCCAGTGACTCGACTATATTCTTCTTCCCATATCATCTTGGCACACTCGCTTGTTTTCTCGACCCTAAAATGCCCAGTGACTCGACTATATTCTGCTTCCCATATCATCTGCAACATTATTGGTGCTACCTTTCTTGTACTTGATGTTCAAATGAAACTATTGCAGATATGTGGACCACTTCTGATGGTGATCATTCTGAAACTTCCCTTTTTTTTGTATGAACTGCAGGGGTTGGTGGTCTGTGTGGATGATTTTTTCCTTCCCAAAAATGTAATGCTTCCATTTTCGAAAAGCCTGCACAATGGAATACATTTATTTGTCATAAGTGGGATACTTGCGGACTATGTCGGACAATTTTTCACTGTGATATGTCATTGGATGCCCCTGTCGAGTAATAACTGCCCCAATAGCATAGTCAGAAGCATCTGTCTCTATCTCAAATGGTTGTTGCAAGTCTGGTAATGTGAGCACTGGGGAAGAACATAGGCGATGCTTCAATTCTACGAAAGCCTTCTGTGTAGATTCTAACAAAAAAAATTTTGATTTCCCTCCTCCATTGGTGACTTGACTTAAGGGCCAAGTGATATGAGAGAACCCCAACACGAACCTACGGTAGAAATTAGCAAGACCCAGAAAGTTGTGAAGCTATGTTAGAGTGGTTGGGGCTGGCCAATCCCGAATGACTTGGATCTTGGTTGGATCCACATGCACCCCCCTTTCATCAATAATGTATCCGAGATATTGAACTTGGGTCATGCCAAAAGTGCACTTCTCTAAATTGGCACACAACTTGTGTTGCCGCAGTGTTTGGAGGACTTGTCGGATGTGGTGGAGGTGCTCCTCCCAAGTTTGGCTGAAGATCATAATGTCATCCAAGTACACCACTACAAATGAGTTGGTGAATGGCCACAAGATGTCTTCCATCAAGCTCATGAAGGTTACGGGATCATTCCTCAGCCAGAAAGGCATGACCATCCATTCGAAATGGCCCTCCTTGGATTTGAAGGCAGTATTCCACACATCAAAGGGTTCGATTAGTACCTAGTGATACGAAGACTTCAAGTCGATCTTGATGAAATATTTCACCCCTTTTAGTTGGTCCATAAGGTCATCAATTTGTGGGATCGGGTACCTATTCTGGACATTGATCTTGTTCAGCGCTCAATATTAAATACAAAGTCTCCAAGTCCCATCCTTCTTTTGTACCAACACGATCGGGCTTCCACAGGGCGATGAAATTAGTCGGATGTGAAATTTCTGCAGCAACTCCTGAATCTCCCTCTTGATTTCATTGTTCTGTATAACAGAGCGTCGATAGATCGATCCATTGGGTAGCAACGCACCTGGGGTCATATCAATGGTGTGCTTGACCTAACAGTGCAAAGGCACCCCTGTGGGTGAGGTGAAGATATCCCCGTACTCCTCCACAACCCTGTCCATTTGTTTTTGTCATGCAGAGGATCCCTATCTAGAGGTCGTGGCCACAGTCTTCTTCTTGCCCTGGGGGTGGATCATCAGGAAAACAAATTTACTGGTTTTGTAAATGAGCTTACTACATTCTTTTGCAGTAACCAAAGAGATAGCAGCAGGTCATGGTACCTCTGGTATCATGTACAACTTATTTTCCAAAGTAACAATAATAGGGCGAGGTCGGGACTCATACATAGCATGTCGCTTCCACAAGTATGGTTGGCCAAATAATACATCACAAACATCAAGAGGAGCAATGTCACATAATACCTCATCCGTGAAGGGCTCGATGTTGTAGGGAAGGCGACACTATTGGCTAACACGGAGATCATGTCCTTGGTGAAGCCACCCAATGGTTGTGGGTGTGTTGTGGTCGGCAAGCCTAACCGCTTCACAACATCTACTGAAATGAGGTTATTTTGGCTCCCATTGTCGATAATGAACTATAGTAGGGAGCCCTTAACCCACATCTGGGAGTGGAAGAGACGCTCCTCCTCCTCTGGATCTTCTAGTTCCTCCTTCTGGATCTTCGTAGTGGGAACAGTAGCGTTGGGCTCCGCATCAATAATATGTTTCCCTTTTTCATTCTCCTTATCAGGTTCTGAATCAGAGTCGAAGCATGCATCTGATTCAAAAGCCCTCATCTCAGCAACCAGTGACTGCTTGGCCCGATACTCACTTGTTTTGTCCGTGGAGCTCTTCTGGAACTCACACCACTTTCCAGTGTCCTTCTTTAGCTTCATGGTGTTGTTGTTTTCTTACGGCTTTGGCAGGTTGTCTTGGGCTGCCATGCCTTGGATTTTTCCTTTGTTCTGTGGTTTGGGGGCACATTTTCCTTGCTTTTGATTCGCAGATCCAAAGTCTCGCTTCTTCTGTTTGAATTTCTGCTCAATCTTGGCATCAAACTGGTATGCCGTACCAAGCGACGAGATGTTGAGGAACTCCATTTCTTCTTGAATGTATCTATGCAGACAACTGTGATACTTTAGCACCAAATTTTTCTCCAAATCTTTGATACCCAACTTTTTGCGCAGGGTATGGAACAAATTCGTCAACTCATGCACATCTTGATCCCTTTATTGCCGCAGCGTGGTCCATTGAATGTACTTGTCCTTATAGCTCCCCACGGGACAGTATTGTCCCTTGATGGCATCTTGGAAATAATTCCAAGTGGGTACGACTGAATATAGAGAGAATTGTGTCTCGTCCTTTTTCTCACAGTAGGTTTCCCACTAGTCCTTGACATGGGGGGTAGCTTTGAGGAGTACAAAAATAATCTTCTCCCGGTTGGAAAAGTCATGAACCAAGAAATATCCTTCTAATAGATTCAACCATATATCTATGACATCTGCATCTATTTAACCCTCAAATATGGGAATGTCAAAATTTACTTGTACCTAAAAGGGAGACGTGCCTCCAGAGTGGCTGTTGGATGCAAATGTGCCGCTGGTGGGCAGTCGTTGAAGGATCTGGGAAAAGTTATCCATCATCGCGTTCCTTTGTTTTTAGAGGGCCCCCTCGAGCAATATTTTGATAGGATCTCCTACTTCCTCATCTTTATTTTCATCCCCCATGGGTGGTCATCGGGGTTTGTGAGGTTGATCTTGCAAAGGTTCAACCAGATCGAGCCCTAACTCCCTATACCTCGACCTCGTTGGGGACATGCAGAGAAGGATCGAGAAAAATCAGACACACTCTGATACCACTAAGCCAGATTTATGCAGTAATGCAAAAGAATACACATATAACCATGAATACAAAGATGCAGCGGAAATAACACTTCATTTCATTAATATCAAAGAACTGAAATTTTCTTACAGACATAATGGAAATAAACTAGCTAGGGCGTCGATAGCTTATCTCTGAGTAGAGATGTGGTAGCTATAGGCCTTCAAATTGTGTTACCATGAGGCTCGAGGGCCTATTTATTATTTAGAAACAATGGAAAACCCTAAACATCCAAAACCCTAACCCTAGGAGATGAAGCGCCAAAACTATGGGCCCCATTTGGGTAAATTGGTGTTTCAACTTCCTGGGGACGTAACTTTGGCATGCGATCTTCGTTTTACGTGCACCATACCTCATTAGAAAGATCTATCTGATTGGTCCATGGACCGATGTTGCTCTCATCTTTCCCAAAAAAATGTCGTTTAGGGCCCCAAAACGACTCCGGAAGTTCACGACCCAAAAAACTGCTAAAAATAGTAAGTTGTGCCGAAACTGAAAAACTGAAAGAGATAATGGTGGGGCCCCAAGTGGAATAGGCGGGTGGCCACCAATATCCACCTGGATCAAAATTAGTCGATGTAAAATGAGTAAATATTCATGAAGTATACTTTGCGCAAAATATATTATGTATTCTATGATAATCTGCGGAAGGGTTAGATTTGTTGACTATGCATGCGCAAATTTCTCATATTATCTGCACTAAGTCTGATCAGGGCCACCACATCAAAATATTCCTCAGGGTGCGGAAACCTGGTTCCAACACCCCCCCATACTACTTTCGGTGAGACTTTGATCTGCACATGCATATCACGCCGAAAGGGCCAGTAGTTGGAGGGTTTTGTTGGTTGCGTGATAACTCCGAACCTAGGTCAGGACCCCTCAAGCCAACAAATGGTTCCATTGTCGGGACCAAGATCATTTTGAGGGAGATTTGATGTTGTGGCATCCAACGCAGAACAAACTACAAGATTGTCTCGATAAGAAGATACTTGAATTTGTGATCCAAGAGAACAGAAGCTCTAAATTGTCTATAGAAGATTGGGCAAAAAGGTATATCTACACATAAATCCACGAAATTTTATTTTCTTCCTTTGCGACTGAGTTGCACGAGTGGTTGTCTCAACTCACTGTATTCCAGGCCTACATAAAGGACAACGCGATCACTCAGTGGACCCCGGAGTTGGTACAACAATTAGATAAGACTAGCAACAAGATCACCTGTGCAGTAGATCATTGGATCGATAGTGTTCTTGGAGGATTTGTGACTGAATTTGAAATTGATCAATTCGTATCATATTCTGAAGTTGAACGAAGTTTTTTCAAGGGTCCTAGAGGTAATTCCCTGCACTCTCTGAAGTTGTCAATTAAAATTTTATTGTGTGAACAGGGTACTATGTGCAGTCATATTGAGTGAATGTCTCGTAGAGGCCCAAAAACGTGCAGCGGAATAACTTACAAAGTAGATCTAGAAGAAGGTTTTGTTTATATTCCTCTCAAAGGTAAATCTGACAGTGACGAGTGTTATCACTCTCCACAACTTCCTAAGCTAACAGTAGGATTGGAGAAAGGTAACCACAAACCAAACTTTAGGCCAAGTAGCTAGCCCTACCCAAACCAGAGAGGGATCTCTCTTTGTCACTTTAAAGACTCAAATGAATGGTTGAGTATCATAATATTTTAGGCTATATATGTAAAAGCTTAAATGAGTACAATTTGTTTGATATTTTGAATGTTGGATAGGAAAGTCAGTGAATGGACTCTAAATGAGATTTTTAAGTCTGAACTTCAAGGTTAACCTACAGAGAGTATGTGAGGTAAGGTAGGTAGTTTGGCAACATATTAATCAATTATTGAGTATAGGATGAAGATGGAGAAGAGATTGAATGAGCATTGAGGTGAAGTCATTCAATTTAAGAAGCAAATAAACATAATATGGTGAATCTTGTATAAAACAGAGCATGCATAACATGATTTTTTCTCTCAAACTCATAAGATAGACATGTATGAAGAAATAGACATGGCATTAAGCATAAGATAATAAGAAAACATGAGAAACACATATGTTCTAAATCATACCACATGTTATTCATCAGTATTTTTCACTATCTTTAGATGACTATAGATTGGTTCTAGATTTCTGAAAACAACATTCCTTGAATATTGTGAGTTTCAGAAATCTCACTGCCTTCATTATCCTTATAAAACTTTTTTCACTATTCCTCAGTTTTCCATCTCAAGGTCACCCTATTGCTCATAAAAGACTCCTTATGAGCTTATGCCTCTCATATTCATCCTTCTTTCCTGCCTATGACCTCACTACCCTGTTTTCCCTTGTCAAATAGACTCCATCCTCCCTCTAGGGTTTCCTAGTGATGACTCATTCCAATGTCCCTTTGGGCATAATAAGCTGTAACAATACTCTATTTTCACCTAAATATCTCCAACTCAAGTTTCAGTCAATATCAAATCAAAGGACCCTCCCGTAGGTCATTAGGGTTTTTCACATGGTTTTAGGTCATCAATGGATGTTTAAGGCACTGCTTTTCCTTGCTAGAATCTAGCTCAGATGTAATAGAATGTCAAGACATGGTTATTCAAGAAGAACCTAAATTTTTCCAAATAAGACTATCCCTTCAGTTCAGAGTCTGCACATGAGGAAAATGGACAAAATTTGGCACTTCTGCAAGAGTTTTGAAAGTTTTGTCAGCAGAAGGTGTTGATGAGGCAGACTATCTACTCCTAAATGAAGACAACTTACAACAAAGGAAAGGGAAACAATTTGGTCTTGAAGAGAATTAGGGTTTTGAGCTTGATGGTCCAATTGAGTGAAAAAACAGTGATCCCTTGCAAAAATGACCATGGAGGAGGCACACCAAACCAAACATGAAGAAATTTTGTCAAAATATTGATGAAATAGGGAAGAAGGTGAGGTGAACTGGACATAAATGAATGAACTTTAAAGGGCTATATAGAACATAGAAGATAACACTGATGATAGTCTTAAAGCACTCTAGATACCTAAGGTTTTGGAAAAGTGACCAGAGAAGGTGAAATGATGATGTTAAACCCCATGGTGGAAGCAAAGGAAGGATTATGAAGATGTCACTGTGTGATCAAATCCCAAACTTGTAAAAATGAGTTTATCTTGCCTAAATGATCAAAGGATGAGTTGAAATCCATGGTACAAGCAGAAGGGGGTTTTGAAGGTGCTGCTATGAGAAATCCTCCCAAAGGTGTTTAATGAGATTTTCATGCCAAAATGGGAAAAAAGAGGATTTTGAAGCTGCTGTTGTGTCAAAATAAATATGTCAAATCTTCAGGACCAAAAGGAAAACAAATTTCATAACTCCAGCAAACTTCCAGCCAAGGAGAAAAGGATAAGTTGAGTATTTTAATGAAAAACAAAGGAGGTTTTTGAAGATGTTGCTTTATGACCAAATCCTAAAGTTGCCAAACTGAACTTGTCATGCCTCAAGGAGTAAAAGCAGGGTCAAACTCATCATTTCAGTCACCTGCATGCAAACAGTGTAAAAGGTTAGTGAGAAAAGGTGAAAAGTTGAGCTGGACTTCATAATGGAAACCACAGAAGGTTTGAGAATGTTTCTATGTGAAATCATCACAAAATGGTCAAAATAAACATGTCAATTCTCAAAGACCAAAAGAAAATCTAAATCAGTGATCTCGGCAACCTACTAGCAAAAAGGCATAAAGGAGTATCAGTGAAAAGGGAAAAAAAGGTTTAAAACATTAGAAGTGGGTTGTAAAGCCAAAATTAATTCCTTGAGCCTATATAAGGTCATCTAACACTTCAAACAAGTTATTTTTGCCTTGAAAAATCATTAGAGCGCTCAAGAGTGAGGAATTTTGAGTTTCCAAGTCAAATTTGGACAACTTTTTGTGGCGTTGTGCGCTCAGCTTGGCACTGCACGCTTGGGATCGGGCACTGCGCCCTTGGCCTTTTTCTCTCATACATTTTACACAGGCATTGCGTGCTTGGGAGGTAACATTGTGCACCTGGAAGAGCATTGCGCTCTTGCAAAACACCCACAGCAAATTTTCTATTGGCGCTACGCGCCTAGGATTGAGCGTTGCGCCCTCAGCTTAGGCACTGTGCTCTTGGCCACGAGGGATTTCCAAGCAAAACAACCACTCAATCTACCTCAAATTGCTTTCAAGCTCCCTCCAAGGTCCTCCAAGTCACTGAAAAAGGGTAAGTGGATGCCCTAACCACATTTTCAAGCTATTTTGTGTTTTCTAAATGAATGAAATCAAACCCTAAGGTCAAACACTAAATTTCAAATCTTGAAAACACTGTCTGAACCTCCTTTCAGCCTCCCAGGCAGAGTGTCACTGATAGAAAGGGTATTTACACAGCAGAGCGTTGTCATTGAGTTGTTTTGACCCCTCATTCATTCTCATACACCTGTACCCTCACTCACTCATCTCATTCACTTGCAAAGCTTACTGTTTCATCACCATCCCTTCAACTTATTTCCATTTGCAGTCCTAGGGTTTCTCAAGGCAGGGTTTACAATTTCAGAATACAGTGGTAGTGGAGGAGAAGCTCAAATTCCAAGGAGGCACAAGCACAAAGGTGGAAATATCAACAGATTTTAACCCCCAAACACAAGGGAGCTAATGGCATCTCCCCTTACCGTTTCATGTTTCAAGCATGTAGGATGCTTTGATTTTTGAGAAAAGGGTGCAACAAGTGAAAAACCACCCTGAGATAACTAGGCTATTCATCATTAACTTTCATGACAAACAAGTTAACCTTGCAGGGGTCACCTTTGAGTTATCTACTAATGTTATTGCCAATGCCACGGGCATACCTAGTGTAGGGGAGAAATGGTTCAAGCAAGCCAATCTAGACATGAGCTACTTTGAACCCTACCTAAAGCCTAGATACAAAGACCACAACAAATCCATCTTTCCTTTCTCACATTTTCTTGATATATATGCACCTATAATGAGAATTATCATGAATTATTTCAGATGTGAAGGAATATTCTGTTACATTTACTCCTATCACATCAGGCTGCTTATGCACTTTACTAGGGTGAGGATGTTGCACATACCCTATTACCTCTACAGAATCATTGACAAAATGTCCTATATTGTACAAAAGAGAGACTATCCTCAGCAGATGCAAATCCTTTTTCATCATTCTTTGATCAAGATGGTTGTTATGCACCAACTACAGCAGAAGGGTATTCCTCAGGACACCTTCATTTCCAATGAGGTGTTTACTTCTCCACAAGCCCATCATCAGAAAAATGCACCTTCATCATCTCATCCTCCTATTCCTACTCCTCCATCACCTCCGGCTGATCATGTTTCTCCATCCACTCACATTCCCTCACCTCATAATGACCCTCCTTCACCACCTTTTCACAATCCCTCACCATGATCTCATGGCACTAGTGCAGCAAAGAGTGAAGAAAACAATGAGGAATCAAACAATGGGGAAGAAAACAATGAGGCACATATCAGTGAAGCAGATGGAAATGAAGCAGAGAGTAGTGAGGATGATGGAAATGGGTCAAAGAGCCATGATGGCAATGATGATACCAATGATGATGGAAGTGATGATGGCAGTCATGATGGCAATGAAGCATAGAGTAGTAAGGATGATGGCAGTGGGTCAACGAGCCATGAGAGCAATGATGATACCAATGATGATGGCAGTCATGATGGAAGTGAGACAGATGGTAGTGAGATGCTTAACATAGAACCTTTTCCTTTGACCTACCAGAGGGGAAATAGGCATGTGTTTGTTGCCCTTAAGAGGCAAGAGGCCATGCTTTATACATCAACCAAGCAGCTTGATAAAGGTAAGGAAAAGGTCATGGATGAAGAAGAAGAAGAAAAACATGAGACTGAACAAGAGTTTCAACTTATTCACCTTGACAGTGATGATGAAAATGAGTAGAGGATCACTAACATGCTGCTTAAAAGCAAGGATGCTCAGATTAGGGATCTACAAGCAAACATTGGTAGGGCCAAGAATGTGATAAACTACTTTGAGGTTGAAAACAAGCAGGTGGAGGAAAAGAAGGCTATCTATGAGATCAGAGCTATCAGAGCTCAGAAAGAGGCTATAAAATCCAAGGCAAAGCTAGATGAGGTCTTGGGCATTCATGATGACACTAAAGAAGAGGAAGAACAGCTTCCTAGGAAGAGGCCAAGGACAATTGGCTTGAAGAAGGCTCTAGCCAAGGAAAGAGAGCAAGAGACAGCCTTGGTAGAGTAGCTCACTCCAAGTGAGCTGCTTGCCATGGAAATAGACTATGATAGGGAATCTTGGTTAGAGAGGGCTAATTTACACTTAGAGGATCAGCTGGAGAAGACCAAGAGAGACCTAGACATGCAAAAGAAGATGGCAAGGCATTATGGCTTAAGAAACAAGATTGCAAGGGCCAAGCTCAAAAGAGCCCTTACAAAGATTCTATCCCTAAAAGAGGCAAAAGACAAAGAAAATATGGAAATTCTTGATGATTCATCCCTACAAGCATCCCAAACTTAATCAGCAAGACAAATCCAAATTTTGGTACTTTTTTGAGGATTTGAGTTTTTTACTATTTTGAAGGGCCAAGTGCGCAGCGCCACTGGCGCTACGCTCTTTTTTGGGGCACCCATTAGAGTAAAAATTGACATTTTCAAGATCCTTAGGCCAAGGACATCACCCTCACAAAGTTTCAGCTCATTTTGAGCAAAACTGGTCCTCCAAAATTGCCAAAAACATGCAAAAAATCAACTTTCTGCCCTATTTTCAGAACTGGCGCTGTGACCTGAGCAGTCTTGGGAGAATGCTTTTTTGATTAGTTAAATGGACTCCAATCATGAAAATAAGGGCATTTTTTGAAATAACACAGGACAGGATTTCCAATGAGTTATCATGGAGCTCATTTGGACACCAGGAAGGCCTCCAAATCTTAGCTGCAAAACGGGCTATTTTCCCAATGTTGGCGTTGTGCCCTTGCCAAAAAGTCAAAAAAAGACACTTGGAGATAATGAAAAATATATTTTGAGGGTTTTTGAGGAAAATCACTCCAAAGTTAGTTGAGGAGTTATGTTAGCGTTTACTTTTGCATTTATTAAGTTAGGATATTTTGTGCCTTGGGCCTTGCATGGTCTCTTTAGACAAAAATGGCATTTGTGATGTAATTAATGACATTTTGGAAACCTAGCTATGGTTTTGGTCCTCCTTTGGAAATTAAATACTACATGGAGGCCTCATTATTCATCTTGCTGGTTGATTTTTAAACTCAATATCATAGACTTGGAGTTGAGGAGAAATTGGCTTTGGAGTTTTGTGGATGCTTTGATTTGAATGGTAATGGAGCAAGCACATTTGCAGGATTCATGAGCATGGTTAATGATGATGTATTTCTAATTTATTACTTTTCTTCTTATGTTTTCATTTTTTTTCATCTTTATCTTGCATTAGAACAGAAATTTTAGGCTAAGATATGTTGTCACAGAGGCACCTTAGGTCTGTCTGCTTCTATTGCTCTAATGTTTTCCTCTGCTAGGTTAGATTAGAGAATTCTTAGTTTCTCTCTAGTTTCACTCAACTTGTTTGTCTTAAGAATGATTTAAAGAAGCTAATGCCAAAGTATTTTATGGTTAACCTTGCCCTTTGGTGTAACTTAAACATTTTTTTTGAGGTCTTTTCTTTGAAGTATTGCTAATTAGAGTTTGGCTAAAAAGGTTTATGGTTTGCCCTAGCCTTTTGTCCATATTAAATGGTTGCTTTTAAGGTCTTTGTAGTTTTATTAAGGAATTTAGGAGTTCCATACTCTTTTATTATTACTATATGTTGTCTTAAATGAATTCTTTGCCTGAAGGTGAAATCACTAGAGAATTTACAAGTTACTTGCTCTCTAGGGTTTACTAGATTGTTGTCTTAATGTTTACTTGTTAGGGTTTGGTCAAAGAAGCTTATGGTATGCCCTGTCTTTGGTTATTTATTTATGCATAATATTCTTAAAAACTTCTCTTGTTATAGTACATGTTAAAGGATTCTTAACTGCCCTTTAAACCTACTAATCTCACAATTTAATGTTCACTTCACTCACATAAGCCTTGAAGATCCATTTGGCTTTGCTAAACTTGCCCTCCGAAACACCCTTGACCTATGTTGTACTTATCAAGACATTTTGCAGACTCCATAGCCCAATGGTTTAAATTTCTGTTACTCTATCTATTCTACTTGACAAGCAACCCAACCAAACAAAACAAACAAACAAACCCTAATCACTATAACTAGCCTAAAATCAATCAAGCTTACAACTTTTGCACAAATATAGAGAGAGCCCTCTCTGATTCCAAGAAGGCTAGGTCATAGGACTCCAAATATTGGTTTGATGTTACCCTTGTAAATTTGGTCTTACCAATGTGACAAATTATGGGGACCTAACACCACGAGTATCTCACAATATTTCCTGCAAATCTGTCTCTGATTTCATTCCATAAACTGGTTACAAGAGCTCCACAGAAAAATATGACTATCCAACCCCACACAAGAAAAAAGAGAGTCTATTTATTGAAATTATAGACCATGACACCTCTTCAGGTCTAAATCCTATCCAAAATGGATCATAAATTCAAAATATGAGTCATTTCCTAGTTTCTAGGGAGGTTAGAAACTATTCCCTGAATTTTAGCTACAAACTAGGAGTGTATGTCCCTTACATTAAATACAAATTCCATCATAATAGGCAACAAAAACCAACCTAATAAATCTAATTACAACTTATAGCCTCGAATTTGTGACCATTTATGAGCTTGACAAGTGTCCTGAGGGAATCCAATGTTGATATATCATAATTTTGACTGAAGATTTTAAAAACAAATTGCAGAAGTGTAACAGAACTTTGGAGGCCCTTTTGAGGAACTTTTAGAAGTCCAAATTCACTTTTGAAAAATTGGTCAACTAGCCTTGTGTGTCTAGTTTCTAGAACATCTTTATTTTTTCAACATGGACCACGGGAAGGACTTCTATTGGAATAGGGTCTCCTACGAGCTGCTAAACTGGTCCATTTTGGATACTTTTGATTAGATTTAATCTAGAGGAGGGGTTTTGGGGCAGGTCAAAGCCCCGAAAGAATTGTAATGGGTAAAAGGGTAAACCAGGGGTCTGAAAACCACGGTTTGCGGACCATAGGAAAGTCTAGGCTAGATTATTTAAAAATAGAGGAACATTTTTGTATTGTAAGGTAGGAAATGAAGAGCTATTGATGCGAATTGTGGTTTAAGCTATCTGTTTGGGTTTTGGGGAAAGGACTCCTGCTGGATGTGTGTGCGGAGATCCAAGTCCAGCTGTGTGTGGACCCTACTGCTATGTGCGCAGGCTAGGAAGGGAATTGTAAGGAGGAATTGATGAATGAATGAATAAGAAAGGTTGATAGAGAACTAAATCTGTGAGTACTCTTTGTGTGAATCGTTGGTAATTACTACATTGTGCATTTTCTGTATTTAAGCTGCGGAGATCTGTGTAAGTGTGTTTTCTGTATCTGGATCTGTTATGTTCTATTTATGCAATACTATGCTACTGTCGTAAAAGCATATAATTATAGATCTAGTGCACGTGGATGCAAATAAAGATCTAATTAACCTTGCACAGAACAAGGTAATCTGGGAATCACAGGGTCTAACATAGCTTTTCTTGCCTTACCTATCATTTCTCAGGGTGTGGAGACCTGGTTCCAGCACCCACCCATACTACTTCAGGTGAGACTTTGGCCTACGCAAGCAGGTCACTGTCGAAAGGGCCAGTAGTATAGGGGTTTGTTGGCAAACCTTGATCTCCGAACCTAGGTCAGGACCCCTCGAGCCAACAAATGGTTCCATTTCCAGGACCTGGAGAATCTTGAGAAAGGGTTAGGGTAATGACAAGAGAATATTGGAAGCCTGAAAGAAGGGAAATTGAAGACTGGTTCGAAAGGTAGATCCAGGAATTCGCGGTAAAATAAAATCGCAGCAAAAAGTTAATGGCGGAAAGGTGGAAAAATAGGTATATTCTTATAGAAAGCTACGAAATATTCTTTGTGACATTTGTGATCGAGCTTCAAGAGTGGTTGGCCAGACTCGTAGAGTTCTAGAAGTGCTGGAAGGTCGAGTGGGTCACTTAATGGACCCCAGAGCTGATTCGGCAGCTGGAGAGGACTGATAATACTATCACATGCACGGTCGATCACTGGGTGGAAAGTGTGCTAGGAGGATTTGTGACAAAATTTGAAAATTCCGAGGCAAATTTTTGAGGAAATTACCGTTGTGATTAAGATATTATTGTGTGAAAAGAGCATTCTATGTAGTCATACCGACTGAATGACCTCGGATCTAGATGGAATAGCAACGCGCAGTGGTAAATACTATCGGACCAACCTTGATGGGGGGAGATCCACCTATAATCCGTTGCAAGAACCAGCCGCGCAAGATCCCCCGGCTACACTGCCGCCCAGGCAGCACAAAGGTAAGAACTCTCCCATACCACCAACCCCACCGAGCAGCGATATGGCTGCGCACCTAAGATTACCTACCTTCAAGGGGGTGGGGGGTGAAGATATGGATCGATTTTGGTTTGTTGCAGACTCCGTCTGGACTACGCAGAATGTGGCAACCGATACGGTGAAGAAGGCGCAGTTGTCCCTGGCATTCGAGGATATAGCACTGGACTGGTATATGAGATACATTTCCCAGAATGGGATTGCATCTATTCAAGATATCAAAAACGCTCTAAAACAACAGT
Organism: Pinus albicaulis; assembly: GCA_034641835.2. Lineage (NCBI taxonomy): Eukaryota > Viridiplantae > Streptophyta > Pinopsida > Pinales > Pinaceae > Pinus > Pinus albicaulis. The sequence continues at coordinate 573,651,539 of CM076572.1, forward strand.
TCTGAAAGCCAAAATCTTACTCTCAGCTGGTAGCGGAAGTAAAGGACTTCAAACAAGGTGCGTCTGAGTCGGTGTGGGAGGCTGATCAACGATTGAAGAGGGCAATCAGGGAAGGAGGATTCGAGTATGACGATAGGAAACATACAGAACGGTTCATCGCTATGTTGCTACCTCACCTACGTACGCCAATGAGTCACCAAACCTTTGAATCGCAGGAAAAAGTTGTGGAAGTCGCAATGAAACTAGAAGTTGCACCCAGAGAAGATACGTCGGTAGGGGTACAGCAAATTCAGGAACAACTTGGAGCTATGCATATGGAAATTCAGAATCTGCGAAAGGGGCGAGGAAAGGATGTTCGTACAGATCTATGGTGCATACAGTGTCGGGTAGCTGGCCACATGAAGGATCAATGTCCTCTACTGGCAGATTACATGCAGGTGGGAGGACCTAGTCTAATCCTCCTAGGAGCCAGTGAGGAACCCATCCTATCACGACCAGGCTCGAGTGGACCTGCGCTGTGGTGTGACGACTGTCATCTAGCAGGACTGCATGATACAAACCATTTCCCTCGACTAGGTGCGTATGTCCCAGAACTGAAGCAACAATGGTGCAGGTTCTATTGATTGGTAGGACACGATGAATAGAAATTTTGTACGTATGACTTGATGATAGATCATGGGAACTTATATAGGGTACAATCAAACCCTGCGTTGCCAGGATCGTCCATGCACCTTGGAGGATCCCCAGCACGGGGCAGAGGAGGTCAGGGAGGAAGCGCAGGACGAGGATGTGGGCAGCTAAACTGTTATAACTGTGGAGAGATAGGGCACTTCGCCAGAGAATGCCCAAATCCCACCAGGCCATCATGCAAGTATTGTAGACAGCTAGACCATGTGGTGGAATATTTCCCAATTTTAATAGCCAAGATGCATGAAAAACAACCCACTCTTACGCAGAATGTGCAAAGAGTTAAAACCGAGCTAAGAAATATAGATCCGAGTGTAAAAGTCATGACGCGCAGCGGGATGGTCACCCAGGGAGCAAAGGAGGAGCTTGCCTCTAGGGAAGGAGTGAACTTCAACGAATAGGAATCACTAGCAGCCCCCACGCAACTTCCGAACAATATAGGGGAGGGGGTTGAGCCCTTCCTGTAGGCATGTCTGAAGCTGCGACGAAACCCACAGGCTGTAGAGAACCTTCAAGCATTAATGAATACCTGCGCAGTTCGGCCCAATCTAATTCCCGGGACTAAGGATGTACACAAACTATACAGTTATAAAAAACACACTGGAAGAGAAATGCAGTTGACTGTGCAGATTGGCGACTACGAGATGGATCAAGTTATTCTCGATCTAGGGTCAAATGCGAACGTATTACCAAAACAAACATGGCAACAAATGGGAGAGCCTAAATTGGAATGGTCCACTATCCAGCTGTGCATGGCGAATCAACAGAAGATCATCCCTCTGGGAAGGTTGCCAAAAGTCATGGTAGATATCGCAGGTGTAAAAGTCATAGCTGATTTTGAATTCATAGAAATTGTGGAGGATGTGGATCCTTACCCCGCACTCCAAGTACTGGATTGGGCTATAGACATGGGGGGTGTCATCAATCTCAAAAATTGCAGCATGGTGTTTGAGAACAACGGTACGCGCGTAATAGTACCACTAGATCCAACAGAAGGTGCGCGGTATACAAAGCCAGCCTACAAGGAGGAGGAAATAGATCACATTTACAAATTGACTGCGCAGGATGAAGATCGGGTTAACCCCACTGCCGAAGGAGTACTCTGCTGGGAAAAGGATAGTGAATGTTTCTCCGACTCTGATGAGGAACTGGAAAACTGGAAAGGACGGTTGCACGAGGTTTCGGCGTTATGATGTCTTCGGACCACCAGGAATTTCCACCGCATCTCTACCAAGGTAAGAGACCTACCCTACCATGATAACGCAGGTAATATTATGAAGTTGGTTGAAGCCAAAATTCCCAAGGAACACAGGTTAGGGGCACTGCCACTAACCCTGTGCGGAGCACCCGCGCGTTGGTGGGGTACGCAAGGGTCGGTATTCCTCACTTGGGAGAAGTGTCAGAGTAGGATGATCCTGCGCTTGAGGACCTCAGCTGACAGACGAGCCTCGACGTTAGTAGACCCATGTGGATACCTGCTGACATGTGCAATTCGAGGGTGCGATAGAACCCCGCCCAAACAGGCTCACCAGGTTACTGATGACCTAGGCTTGCGTTCGACTACGGAACTGCACCATCCCTCGCGCAATTGGGAGAAGTTGTGAACACTTCAGGTGACAGATGGCACTAAGACGCTTGACGCAACCCTACCAAACAGGGACGTCCCGACCAAGGGAGAAGCGCACCGATCAAGAGGTTTGGTGGCCAAATTGCTGAACTAGTACCTGAACCGTGTTACGAAACACCTGGCATCAACCTTAATTCGGGGTATGTGAACCAACACGTAGGCGTCATCTGAGGTCTGAGGATCGGTGGGAGAGTCCTCAAGTACGAATAAATACCGTCAGCCCACCCCACTTTGATGAGAAAGGAACCTTACATTTACGCAAAATAGGCGGCAGGCCATCAATGCGGCCATTTCTGGTAAGCTAGATTCGAACGATCGATGGTAAGTTTCACGTAGGGGTTACTCCGCCATTAGATAGCTCTGGAAAATGTGCAGATAGCAGGATAACTTCGCAACAGGCTACATATTGTCTCTACACCATGCCCCTGTTATCTGACAATTGGCTTACTAGGATCATTGAAATTTTCTGGGATGCCTGTCCTTCTGTTGCTATGGTGGTCCCTAACCCGCCAATTACTTCAGCCCCTGGCTGTTCAACACCCACAGACATCATGTTGAGAGGGACTGCGAATGCCGAGTTTGATAAAATGATTGGTCATTGGCCTCCTGCAGAGGGAATTTCCTATGAACCCCGCACGGAGAGGCACCATAGTTGTGCGATAGGAAGACCCGACCTTCGCACCTCGAGGACGACCACGGGACCCAGCTGGATGGCCTCGGATGATACAACAAAAGAGGGTACGCTATTCTCACGGTCCCCCACCAACAGTGTCACAATCAGGTCACGGTTAGTCCTGCGCTAGGAAGGAACGCTGAGATATAGGGATATGTTGCGACTTCTCCGCAGTCCCAGATTACCAACCAGTAGAAGCCATGTTTTTTTTCTCCCACGCACTGTCCTAGTTAACGATCATGATCCAACCACTACGAACATACAAATAGATTTGGCGCAGTTACCCCGCGAAGTGATACAAGGATTATACACCACGGTGTTGCAAGAGGTTCGCCACCGTGACCGGACTGCGCAACAGCAGTATGAAATACCTCCAGAAGTTCTCGGACAATGAGTTGCCTTGGTCATAGAAGCAACAAATATTATTCAGGAGTAGCTTACGTGGGGCATGCAATTGGTCAAAGAAGCTACACAGCTCTGGACAACGGTCCGGTACCATCCTATGCTTCAGCATATACAGGACGACTTACGGCAGGCGGAAGCTGCTCTCAATCATATTAGAGCTCCCTTGCCCTCCAGTGTTTCTGCGTAGCGTCTGGCCGTCATGGACACGATTGCAAATATTCTTCGAGCCAAGCATGTCGTTAGGAAATGGTTGAAACCATGGGGTGACACCACCCTCCAGCTCTCCCAGGATGCTCATACCGCCATTGCGCGCCTCCATTGGATGTTAGAACAGGTTACCGCGGCCCCAGACGGCCCTTCCTCCCTAACACTTGTCAACATTGCACAGCGAGCTGCTTTCCAGAGTTAGGAAGTGCTCCCTCCGCTCTCCCGTGCTCTTGATACCCTACGTGCGCAAATCGAGGCCACACCACCGAAGTGACTTGGGACGAGTCACAAGATTGTGTTGGGGGACTGTTGGAACAGGGTCTCCTACGAGCTGCGAAACTGGTCCATTTTGGATACTTTTGATTAGATTTAATCTAGTGGAGGGGTTTTGGGGTAGGTCAAAGCCCCGAAAGAATTGTAATGGGTAAAAGGGTAAACTAGGGGTCCAAAAACCACGGTTTGCGGACCATAGGAAATTCTAGGCTAGATTATTATAAATAGAGGAACATTTTTGTATTGTAAGGTAGGAAATGAAGAGATATTGATACGAATTGTGGTTTAAGATATCTATTTGGGTTTTGGGGAAAGGACTCCTGCTGGCTGTGTGCGCGGAGATCGAAGTCTAGCTATGTGCGGACCCTGTTGCTGTGTGCGCAGGCTGGGAAGGGAATTGTAAGGAGGAATTGATGAATGAATGAATAAGAAAGGTTGATAGAGAACTGAATCTATGAGTACTCTTTATTTGAATCATTGGTCATTACTGCATTGTGCATTTTCTGTATTTAAGCTGCGGAGATCTGTGTAAGTGTGTTTTCTGTATCTAGATCTGTTATGTTCTATTTATGAAATACTGTGCTACTGTCGTAAAAGCATATAATTATAGATCTAGCGCACGTGGATGCGAATAGAGACCTAATTGACCCTTCGCAGAACAAGGTAATCTGGGAATCACAGGGTCTAACGCAGCTCTGCTTGCCTTACCTATCCTTTCTTAGGGTGCGGAAACTTGGTTCCAGCACCCACCCATACTTTTTTGGGTGAGACTTTGGCTTGCGCAAGCAGGTCACTACCGAAAGGGCCAGTAGTATAGGGGTTTGTTATAAAACCTTGAGCTCCAAACCTGGGTTAGGACCCCTCGAGCCAACAACTTCAAAAATCCATTCTCCCAGGGTCACTCAAGAGCGTAACAGAGAGTCCAAAACGGAGGCAGAAACATGAAAAATGGGTGGTTTTTTAGCTTTTTCTCCCAAATTGCGGCTTTTCATGCCAGGAGTGTTACTGATATATGATGTACCAATCAAAATACATCCATCCGTGTAAATAAATCACCATTTGGCTACCTCTGAAACAAAAATTCATAAGTGTACGTTACTCTTCTGCAATGACAAATTTCCATAATTTTGCCAAAAATCATGAAAAATACCAAAAATACTCCAAGGCCTTCAAAATTGGTTCTTTGACACTTGAAAGAGATAGGCTACATAGCTAATGAATATTCAGCCAATAATTCCAATATTTCATTCTCCTTGAGCTTCATTTGCGCCTCTTTAAGCCTCTTTTTGACATGGTTCAGCCATACTTGAGAAATGGTATCCCTGGTATGACAAAGACTTGTCATGTGCCTTTGCAACTTGCTATCCCTTTTAGCCTTCTTCAATAAATTATCTAGATGCTCATTAATTCTTGATAGCCAAAGCTCTCTATCCTCATTGATCTCCATGGAAATGAGCTCATCAAATGTTAGCTCTTCAGATTGATGAATTTGTTGTTTCTCTTGCTCCAATGCCCTTTTTAGGCCTCTTGTTCTTGGTATTTTTGCATGTGCTTCAACCTCCATCTCTTTCACTTGGCTAACAACAAAAATCTTCTTTCCTTAACCTTTGTTTGCCTCCATGTCTGATTTGTATTTACTTTGGAGGAGCTTATTCATTTGCAATTGAATATTTTCCCGCTCAAGGAAAGTAATCTGGGATTGGGCAATGGAGAAGGCCTCTTTCAACTCTGCAATCTCTTTATCCTTCTCTTTGATGATGTATTCAACTGATCTGATCTCCTCATGTTCTGATGCCTCAGGCTCCATGGGAAGTGACTCATCATGCTAATGCAAAAGAGGTTGCTCCTCTATCTGGCATTGCTCATCATGGGTGCCAAGTGTAAGAAATATCCTGGTAGACTTAGGAAAAAAAAATTGCCTCCTCCCTCTCTCATATGTGTGAGAAAATCCCACAACCATAGGGACATTTGAAAGTTGAATAGGCATGCTAGAAGAGCCAACCTCTATTGGCTGTGGTGATGATATAATAGGTAAGACAGAAAGCATTGTTGAAAACCTCTCCAAGAAGCCTTCCCATGTCATGTTTATGGAGGACAAGTGATGCAACACAATGAGCTTGATAAGGCCATGATGAAAGAGACTAGTATGGTGATCTTATCTTCTTCTCTTAACTTTATCATCCATCTTAATCAAGCTCCTGTATAAATAATGAGGCAAATCAAGTGTTTTGACTCTGGTAAAATGCATCAAAATCCTAATGTGATACTTGTATAGCCAAGAGAATCTTCCTTCGCATGTAAATTACTTCATTATAAACATCATCAAAGGAGCATACTTGTTTATGAGGTTTCTAAAACGAAAAATAAATTATGGATCATCTCTAGCATGAGGCTTTAGAAACTTCTTGTAGTTTTCAATGTCAATATCCATGCCCTTGAACCACTGTTCTCCCTGAGAAGGGATACCTGTAGCTGAAGCAATTAGGTCAGATGATAAGATTATCTCCATACCTACAAGAGTGACCTTTCCCAATTTATTTGGTTGCAAAAAGACTGGACAACTGAAGATGATACCCTCATTCCATTAGCCTTTCACAAAATGTTAAGCACTAAGTTCTTTGAAAGCATATTTTGGCCAATGGCGAAGCATTAATCTCATGCATGGTGAATGGCTCAAGTCTGATATGGAACCCTCCTTTGAATCTCTTCTTGTCACTTTCCATAGTGTTAGTCACTGGAATGATGAAAACCCTAGGATGTCAATGAAATGAGTGGATGAGAATGGAAATTTGGAAAACAGAGTGTATGAAGGTGTGAATTTGGTGGATGAAATGGACGGCCTTGAAGCTGAGAAAAATTGTAGAAAAAATTGAGTGGGTAGTGTTGTGTGTCAGCTTCAATTTGAAAGTGGAAAGAAGGCAAATGGATGATTGGAAGGTGTCAAAATGTCTAAAACACAGGAAATTCCCAATTTTTACTGTGAGAATGGCATGTGCAACAGTAGGACAAGTTTGTCAGGTGAAAAAGGGGTGATGAGGTTGAGTAAAAATTCTGAAAAAAAATTTAGTGAGAAGGATGGTGTCTTGTCTCCATAATGAAGGTGAAATGAAGGAAAATGGATGAGTGGAAGTCATTAAAATCCTCAAAACACAGTCATTCCCCAATTTTTGTTGTGGGAAAAAACTAGTGAAGAAGTGTTTTTATTTTCGAGGGTTATGGAGCTCGAAAAATTTTTGATAAAATTTGAGAAGATATGTTGACACCTTAGCTCCACAATGCAAGTGGAATGGATGAAAATGGATAAGTCTAAGTCCCTAAAAACCCTAAAACATAGTCTTGTATGTTTTCACTGCTTTCACTCCTCTCACTGTGTAAAATAGCCTTAGATTAGGATTTTATAGTTCTTGACATGTTATTAAGGTAATGTGGTAGGAATGTAGATGGGCATAAGGGTGTATGAATGTGATAGGGTAGGGTTTAGGTTTGAATAGGTTTAGGGCTTGGTTTAAATAAGTTAAAGTTTTGACAAAAGAAAAAAAGAAAAAAAATATATAAGTAGACAGTGGAGAGATGGAGAAGACTTTTAATGACATGAAATGACTAAAAGAAATATGCAACTTGTGACCAAAAAAAGCATGAGGTATTTTCTTACCTTGTGTAGAAGCCACACTAAGAAATGAGGTCGAAGGCTAGAGGTTTTCGGGCTTCAATTAACACCGGAGGTTATCACAGAACTGTAACATTGTTTTCTACTTGCCACATAAATGTAACAAAGGGTTTTCACAACTGAAAGAAGCATAAAAAATCTCTTTCCCTCACCCACAGGAGCGTAACAGAGGATTTTTATACTATCCGGAAGCGTAACAATTGCTTCCCTCACACAACAGGAGCGTAACACAAGATCTTTCTTCAATCACAGGAGTGTAACATTGTGTTTCTCAACACACAACATGAGCGTAACACTTGTTTCCTAGCCAAGACATAAACATAACGAGATATTTTTCTCACACAACAGGAGTGTAAAAATGTGTTTCTACTTGCCACATAAACGTAACAATTAGCTCAATTAGTGAGAAACCAAGCCCAGAAAAGTAACAAAGCGTAACAAAAGTTGTTGAAAGGGTAGAAAATGGGTTCTTAAGTGATTTTGATGCTTGGATCTGGAGTTTAGACCACCTTAGAGGGAAAGTGAGATAGAGAGGTATTCACACACACAAATGAGTAGAAATGTTTTATATTTTTTCCTTTTATAAGCTTGTAAGATAACCTTCATTTTCACATGATATTTACCATGACCTTTTAACTCTTTTACACTTTGACAACAACATGTTACACCTTCACACGAGATGAAAACTAATTAAAATTTAATTTCCTTCACTCTACAAGACTTTTGAAATGACCCTTTTAAAACCTTTTGTGCAACTTGGAGGATGACATGTTGGCTTTTTCAAATGAGGTAAGAAGACAGAAAAAAACACTTTTTGAACCCTTTGACATGAAAGGTGACCCTTTGGATCTTTGGGTAATATGAGAGGACAAATTTAACCTCTTTTGAATTCCTTGACACTTGAAATGACCTTCTTAGGGTTTTAAAATGAGACCTGGAGATAAATTTTCTCCTTTTCATGAGAGAATGAGACTGCTTTTGAATACTTTTGAACTTTCACATTGGACATGAATTTTTAAAACAGATAAGATGTATTTGAAGCTTGAAATGAAACTCTTTTGTATTTGACTAGGACAGTAGGTCAAAATGACCTCCTTTGGAGCTCTGACAGTGGATGATGACTTTTTGATCCTTTAAAAGAAACAGTGGGATACAATTTCTATATTTCATAAAACAATGAGACAAAGATGAGATATTTTAAGCCTTTTGAAACTTGAGCCATATGAAACAAGAGAGATGGCTTTATTTGAAATTCATAAACATGTCTGCTCCTTCACTAGGGTTTATGGATGAAGTGGAGGGCCACTGCCTTATTTTTAGTGAAAATTTGATGATTTTTCCAAAGACAGGGTTGAACCTAGACTTGACCTAAATGAAATGAAATGACATAACCATAGACCTCTTGAATGATGATGATGGAGATGGTGGCCTTGAAACTAATGATGGCGATGACCTTGACAATGATGATGATAAATGAAATGAAGGAGCAACATACATGGTTTAGCCTTCTTCAGTGACCAAAATTATTTCTGAGAACTGGTTCGAAAAAGTAAAAATTTTAACCTGTGACCTAATGGAAAACAGCTGAAAGAGTCATTTGATCATTGACATACCTGGGCTAACAATGAGGAGTTTGAAACTAGTAGCTTTGGTGAATCTACGCACTCTGAAAAAAAGTATTGCAAGATCACGATAATCTTGGGTTTTTAGTTGTAGTTCAGATCCCCTCCACTCCTCTCGTGAACTCCTGTCACTCTAACAAGTCATCCACTCCACCTCCACCACCATGCATTGAGATGGCAGCCTCCATGAAGTTACCTACTTTTGGTATCGGGGACGAAGACAGAGACCAATTCTGGTTTTTTACTGATGTTGTATGGACAACGCAACAGGTTAATGATGATGATGTTAAGAAAGCGCAGTTGGTCACTTCTTTTCAAGACCCCGCATTGGATTGGTACATAAGGTATGTGGCAACGAACCCTAATGACACTATTGATAATTTGAAGGGCGCGCTAAAAGAAAAATTCAAGAGGTCGAAATCATTTGCGCAATATGTAATTGAGTTGAAGGAGATTCGCAAAGAATTGAACGAATATGTATGGGATGCGGACCAAAGGTTGAAGCACACAATCTGATATGGAGGATTTACTAATGACACCCAACACAAAGAATGGTTTATTTCCATGTTGATACCACATATGCGCTAGCCCTTGAGTCAGCAGAATATTTCCATGCAGGTCGAAGCCGTATAGATTGCAATGAAGCTAGAGGCTTCACTGGTACCAACTGCGCATATCGAGACCCAGTAGATCCAAATCCAGTCGGGGGTAATGCACTTAGAAATACAGATTATGTGCAAGGATAAGGGAAAGGAGGCATGCACATATCTATGGTGTATACGATGCAAAGTTGTCGGGCTTCACAAGGATCAGTGCCCCATATTTAATGACTATCTATAGGCTGGTTGGAGGACCAAGCCCGCTGAAGAGCGTCGATGGACAAAGTGGGACTCCTACATTATGGTGCACAATTTTTCAAGCTAGGGGTATGCATATGACAAACTTCTTCTTGAGGATTGGTAATATATCCCTGAGCTTCAGCAACCATTTTGCAAATTTTTCTCATCTGTGGGACATGATGAGCATCACTGTCGCAGCTTCGATTTGATGATTGACAGGGATGACCTATATAGAATGCTCACTGAACCAACCTCACCAGCATCCTTGTCTGGGCATGGGGGATTCCAAAATCGATGTTGAGGAAAAGGAGGAGGAATTGGTCGAGGAAGGGGGCAGCTCATCTGCTACAATTATGGAGACGCAGGTCATTATGCGCGAGACTGTCCAAATCTAGCACATCATTCTTGCAGGTAAATTACATAATTTTATCATGTTATTGAATATTTCCATGTTTTGATTGCAAAGATGTAGGAAAAGAAAACGTAGACTCCTACTCAAAAAATTAAGATGGTAAGAGTTGAGCTACACGAAGAAGAACAAAGTGTGAATGTCATCACTAGGAGTGGTGTAGCAAGATGCTGATCTCTAGATCCGAAAAGCACCTGAAAAGAAGGACAAGTTCAACTTATAGTGAGAAAAATAAAATTTGTAGGAGCAAAAAAGGGGTTCGCAGAAGCAGACGCCTCAACATCAAGTAAATCTATGGATGTAGTCAGGGTAGATGAATAGATAACGCCCTTCCTATAATCTTGTATGAAATTGTTGCGCAATAATAAGGTAGTCGAGAACCTCCAAGCATTGATAGAAAACTGCGCAGAGAAAGAACAACCCCGGATTGAGAAGAAGGTTCTTAACAAGATCTATAAGAATAAAAGAAGATTTGGACGAGAGATTTTCTTGAATACTCAGATTGGTGCATACAACATGGATCATTTAATTCTGGATCTAGGATCTGATGTGAATGTTTTACCAAATCAGAGTTGGAAACAAATGGGAGAACCTAAGTTGGAATGGTCCATGGTCTAGCTGCGCATGGAAAAGCAACAAAATATTATCCCATTAGGAAGGCTCTCGCAGGTCATAGTGGATATCGAAGGAGTAAGGATGCTCACATAATTTGAAGTTATATAGATTGTGGATGATACTGACCCCTATCCTGCGTTTTTAGTTTTATATTAGGCTATTGATATGGGTGGCATCATCAATATTAAGCGCAGAAGTATGGTATTTTAGAACAATAGAACCAGGGTTGTGGTCCCCCTAGATCCTGTAGAAGGTGAAAGATATACAGAGATGGTGCACGTAGATGATAATTTAAATCATATCTATAAGTTGACTGCGCGACATGAAGATTAGATCAAACTGATAGTCGATGGAAGATTCAACTAGGAGAAGGATAGTTCTTTCTTTTCAGATTCAGATGAGGAACTGGAGAACTGGCAGAACCAGTTGCATGAAGTATCTGCATTCTGCTGCAATCGGGTGACAAAATATCTTCGGTGCATATCCTCAGAGGTACATGAATTCCCTTATTATTATGGTCTGACTAATGTTAACCTATTTTTAGGAGAACTTGAATGTAATATCCCAAAATGGGAACTGTCAGCAAGGCATGTCTAGAAAACGCATTTTCCAGGAATGGCTGCTACAGGATTTGAAACCAGGACCTGGTTCCCTTAGATTAATGCATATAAGACTAAAATCCAAGAGGAGGCTCCAAATAAATCCCTCTAAGTGGGTTAAACATATCTCCCACACTTAGATGTCCTCAAAAAGTGCCCGGTGAAGGCACTGCAACCAATGCATGAACATACAATAGATCAACAGTGTTATTTCATTAGCTGTGAGACAAGAAGATATAGATAGCCAAAAAATAATTTTATAGCAGTAAAGAAAGTACAAGTTCTTGAGGAAACATCCACTCAAGAAAGGAAATGCAAGCCTCAATAATACATGTACAAGAAATGGGAGAACACTGCTACATATATGAAACCCTTGGCTATGACAACGCAGTCTATTATGGAGTAATACTGCAAAAAGGATGTCAATACATGGATATGACAGTATATAGCTCAAATACAATAGGGGAGCAAAGCTCTAACCCCTGAAAGCAATAATACATCAATCCTCGGAAGGATTGGCTAAAATATACAAAATGGAAAAAATGTCGGAGTTGCTGGGTAGCAGCTGCAACTCAAAACTGGAACTGAATAGAGAAGGCTAAAGATGATAAAAAATCTGAAGTAGACCTCCTCCAATAGATCTCTCAAGTGAAAGGATGATCCTTACACTTAAGATCTCACCCTCCAATCGACCCTGCACTCCCTCACTGCAAGTGCACTCTGAAAATAACGCATTCTAAGAGGGTAACTGCGTTGTAGGTGGAATAGAATGATTTGGCCAAGTGCCAAGATCTAAAATAAGCTCAAATGGCTTCCAAACTGATCTCCCAAAGGAAAGAGAGACTCCTCCTCTGAAAAACAAGTGATGGAAGAGGTGTTGTGATCCCTCACTACAACACCCTGCAACACAACATTATTCTGCTACAAAAATAACGTTGTACTGGAGGAGGATGCTTGGCCTCAAGCCTGGATGTGAGGAAAATCAGGACAACTCCTTCAAGAGGCTTCTCAAGAAAGGAGAAGGATTCCTAAACAGGAAATCCTTGTGCTAAGCAGCACAACAACTCAGCTAAACAGCTGGGACTGCAAATAGTCTAAGCAGACAAGAAATCAATAATCATATGCATGAGAAACAATGGCTGCCTTGCCCTCATTTTAAACACATGAGAGCTCCCTCTCCATGGGTCCCACTCTATTAGGGTTTCCTCCTTCAAGGAATATTCCCTCCTCTTTCTCTGCGTTGTCACATAGGATGCCTTCCACCTCATACCTCTGCGTTGTTTGACTTGGTCAAACTTGACCTAGCCTCTTTGCAAATGTCTCCTTTCACACATGAGGGTGTGAAATATAGTTCCAAGTCTGATCCCTTTTCGTACTAGAGGGATTTTATCCATTCTTTTATTGTGTTTGGGCTTCCTCACCCAATTATTTAACTTATAAGTGAAATTAAAAAAATCTAATATTCCAATTTATTGAAGGAAAAATTTGGAATATTACATTGAAAAGTTGTTCTAGAAGCACAAAGATTCCATGCGCTTGATATAGCACTGTGCTTGACCCCAGCACGTTGTTGGGAGACACACAAGGGAAACTTGGCTAACTGGGAAGAATGCACCTGCATGATGCATCTGTGATTTGAGCATCCAAATACCAGAATGGGAAAGACCTATTCCAAATAAAGTGATTCGCGCAAAAATTTGGCTAAATGGACTGAAGCATGGGGTGCAGAGCCGAATCCAGAATGGGTGCATATTCATCCACACTTTGGGGAAGGTGCATATGGACTAGTACCTAAAAACTGAGCTGCAACGAGGAACCAATGAATGGACTGCGCTAACGAAAATTTTTCTCCTAACCTTTAGTTTTGAAAGTGGTTTCAAATGCCTGGATGAGGCACTGCAGGACATTCAGGAGGTCATATTTGACACCACAAAACCAAATTTTGAATGCGCCTTGCCAGCATGGTATTCGCAGATGAAGGACATCATTAATTGCCGCAATTTTTCAGTTTAAGATAATGAGGAAGATCTAAGGAACATTATGATCCCTGAATCTGAAGGATAACACGCAATTGTTGGACCTATGATTGAGTCACTCGATGTAACGAAGCCTCTGAATATTCGTAAAGGTCAACATTGGCTAAGAGGAACAGCCAAAATTAGTGAAGATCGGGGATTACTGGGATGATGATATGGCAACAAAGGTTGTCAAGCCGTTGAGTGAATATTAGGACCTATTTCCTTCAAATTTTTATGAGCTAAAGGAGATAATAGGAAATCTCGCGGTGATGAAGATTACCTTGAAACCGGATGCATGACTTGTGAAGCAGTGCCCGTATAGGCTGATTCCCAAATATAAGCAAAAATTCAAAGAGGAATTGGAGAATATGGTTGTTTCAACCAGTGGAATAATATGATTGGGTGAGCCCTATGGTGGTGCAGGACAATAAAACCAAAGCATAAATATATATTTGCGTGGATTTGCGCAAATTGAATGATGCTTGCGTACATGACCCGTTCCCAACCCCATTCTCTGATGAGATCCTGGACAATGTAGGAGGGTAAGAGACCTACTCATTTACATATGGTTTCTCAGGATACCACCAAATTAGAATCGTGCTCGAAGACAGAAGCAAGACAACCTTTGCGACTGAATGAGGATCCTTTCAGTATACAGTCATGCCAGTGAGTCTGAAGAATGCACCATCTATATTCTCACGCACCGTAGTAGTTGCGTTCAAATAATACATCTATATGTTCTTAGAAATATACTTTGATGACTAGATTGTCTCTGGATTCTTGAAGAAGCATGTGTCGAATCTGGCTTGATGTTGGATACTTGTCGGGATTATCAAATCTTTCTCAATCTAAAAAAGTGCATCTTTTGTGTGCCATTCGGGATCTTTCTAGGTCATATTGTTTGTTAGCAAGGATTGATGGTGGATCTCGCAAAGATAGCTATTATTGTTAACCTGGAAATTCCTGCAAATGTCAAACATTTGTGCTCAATTTTAAGGTACACATGGTATTACTGGAATTTAATTCAAGGTTACGAGCTGATCATTGTGCCCATGGAAAAATTGTTGAATAAGGAAGCCTCATTTTTTTGGGACAAATATTTCCAAAAGAGCTTTAAATTACTTAAGGAGAAGATGGCCATTGTGCCCATATTGGTCTTTCCAGACTGGACGAAGGTATTTCATGTACACGTCAATTCCTCCTGCATCGTGCTAGGATCTATTTTAGCGCAACTAGGAGTCGGGGAGATTGACCACCCTATTTCATTTGCAAGTAGGAAGTTATCAATCATAGAGTGTAATTAATTGACCATGGAGAGGGAAGGATTGGCTATGGTCTATGCACTGCATAAATTCTACCACTATCTATTGGGAGGCCACTTTAATATGTTTACTGACCATTTTGCTCTGAAGTACCTGGTCAATAAGCCTTTGTTGGGGGGGGAGATCTATAGATGGTTGTTGTTATTTCAAGAGTATGACTTTGAAGTAATTGTGAAACCTGGGAGAATGAATGTTGGGCCAAACCATTTGTCATGCATTTAAAATGGAGAATATCCAACTAGCTTGGAAGACAGTTTACCAGACACGCATCTATTTTCTATAAAGGTAGTTGATGATCATTTTGTGGATATTATTCATTTCCTGACCACTGGAAGTGTGCCCATGGAGTATACGCTGCAAAAGAAGAAAGAGTTGGTCACATTCGCAACTGAATTTACTCTAATTTCCAGTCAGCTATACAAATTGGGTGCAGATGAAGTCCTACGCAGGTATATGTTGGAATTCGAGAGACGGGATATATTAGCTGAGGCTCATGGAGGGATTGCAGGAGATCACTATGCAATGAAAGAAACTACACAGAATATTATGCGAGTTGGTTTATGGTGGCCCACGGTGCATAGTGACGCACATGCATATTTTCGCGCTTGTGATGTATGCCAAAGGACGGGAAAAGCGTCGCGCAGAGATGAGATGTCGTTACACCCACAAATGGCGTTGCAAGATCTTGATAAATGGGCCATTGATTTTGTCGGACCTACTGACCCTCCAAGAAAGAAGATAGGTGCATGGTACATAATCACTGCGACGGGTTATGTGCCACACATTAAATAGAAGGTCTTTAAGGAAGAGGATTTAGTTTTGTTATATGACAGCAAGTTTGTGTGCCACCCAGGGACGTTCACAATGCATTGGCTTGGACCATATATTGCCAAGGAAATCACACACAGATGTGTGGTACGCTTGCCCACATTAAGCGGAGAAAACCTTCCTGGGTATGTCAATGGAAGTCGATTGAAGCCATATAGGGACACCCTCTCCGTGCGCGCAACAAATGACTATATGGCCGGAAATATGGATCTACGCAGCAAGGATGGTCAATGCGCAGATAGGTGTGACACACGCGCAGTAGCTATGCCAGAATGTTGACTGGGTCACAGAGGTTCCAGAATATAGCCGTTGGAATAGTAAATCTAGACAAGACAACAATCTTACCATTTGGAGGAGCGGCTAAATTTCATTTAATGAGGAGATTATGCCAGATTTGGAGTTTTTTTAGCATTTATGGGCTACATTAATGAACAAAATATCATTTAAGATGTGCCTACGCTATATATATGACCGAAGAGATCACATTAGTTCCCTTTTCTTTCTATGTTATTTCTGCAAGTTTTTCTCTCTACTTTCTAAATATTGTCCAAAGCTTATGTTTGGCCTTGATTCGATCTTTGAGGAGGAGTTGCGCCGTCAAGGTTTGGGTCACTTGATTCTGCCAAGCATGATTGCAACTAAGCCCACCCCTTCTGCGACGCCAGTTGAAGAGACCCCTGTGTAGGCTTCTCAGGCCCCTGTGCCAGTCCAAACATTAGGGGAATTTTGAGGTCTAAAATGGGCCTCCTAAGGAAATTATAAAATAATAGTGGAAAAAATCAAATAAGATTTGATGACATCTTCAAATTTTAGAGGGAAAAATGGAAAAACTACTTTTTCAACTCATATTTCTGTTTTTACCAAACTTCGTCATCCAACTGCTTGATGCGAAATTTACTTCCATCCAGGAGTACCCATGTTGCATATCATTTAATTTAAAATGAGAAATACATAAAAATGTGATTGTAATCACTTTTTTTTATGTATTTCTCATTTTTCGTGTAGTAGGACCCATCGAAAGTATGCAACATGGGTACTCCTTGGATGAGGAATTAAATTTCACATCCAACGAGTACTCCTGCTCGAAATTTGAGTAAAAAATTTGGGAGATAAGTTGAAAATACGAGTTGAAAAAGTAGTTTTATTATTTTATTATTTTTTAATATTTTTACCCTTTTATTTAAAAAATGGTGAATCATCCCCCATGGTTGACATCATCATATTGAATCCTATTGGTTGTTATAAAGTTTATTTTTGTTGTACATTTTTCTTATGAGGCCCATTTTAGACCTCAAAATTCCCCTAATGCTAAAAAGGGATAGTCCTCAGGGTTCCAGAAGTCATCCTTCTAGAGGACCCCAAAGTCGTGCTCAACTACTACAGAGCACCTGAAGAAGCCTATGGCGGACTTGCCTGAAACCATCATGTAAGAGAACTTCGTAGAATTAGTTGACCCTATCTCGTAGTTGCCTACGTATGTTGCGTCGCATAAGGCCTCAGTAAAGGTCCCTGAGGATCTAGATAAAGTGTGGTCGTATATCAATATGCTGCTACTCCTAGAGAATGTGCTTTTTGAAGGCGATATGTTCGCCAAAATTCTGCTGTTAAATATGGAGGACTGTGACTTGACCTACCAAGAGAAATTCCCAGATCTCATGCCCTCCATGTATTTGGAGAAGATCCCTTATGATGGTGGCGTAGTACAAGTTGAGCCGAAGTCTTGGGTGTTGGGCCTACAAAAATCAATATTGTTTAACCTCTTACATATTCCACACTTCGGTTGCAGCCAAATTAATGACATCTTTGTTCGCCAGCTACTCCCCCTCATTCTTGATAATTTCTTATGGCTAGGAGGGCCAATTCTGATTGATGTTGCGATGATCCATCGGATCACTAGCTTGCCTGACTAGGGGGAGGAATCTGCGACAGCTTTTGGGGGGGAAATCCAGGAGCGCATAGTGGCCGAGGATGTCAAAGAAAAACACAAGGTCTCAGGCAATACCTGTGGCTTCTTGGTGCATGAAATAAATTATCCCATATTAGAAATGGGCACGTTGATCCTTACATGCAAGGTGATGAGAAAATGTAGGCCGGAGGAAGTTTTGGCCCACGTTATTGCGCTAGTAGGGTTATGCGAGAAGGGTACATAGTTCAATTGGTCTCATTACCTATGTACTTAGTTCTTGGCTAATGTGTGCGAAGTTCAGGAGGAACAAAAGCACTTTTACTATGCCTGGTTATTGCTCCTTATTGCGCTCATCGGATGGAAGATGCCTCAAGATACACAGTTTCCTAACATTAAACAAGACTTGTGTGAAGCCACGCGCTACGCCACCCTATGGAACTCAAAGATCCCAGCCAAAGTCATGGAAAACAAGAATTTTTGTGTGTTGTTCGACTTTATGCTCTTCTAGGCCATTCAGTCAAAGGCGAGGTTATCACAAACCCTTTACGAGCAGTATAAGATGATTGCATACTTCAAAGCCACGTTCCACAACATGCACATCCACGTGAAGGGCGATGTAGAAGGATTTTGGTATGAACTATTGTACCTGGTCACAGAGGATGACCTGGTGCTTGTCACAGCAGAATTGTTTCCTGCCTAGTTAGAGCTACGCACCACTGAGGGTGCCTTTTCATCAATGTTGAAGACTCTGACCAACCCACGAACCACCAAGGATACACATCAGAAAGGAAAGGATGTTGAAGCAAAACCTGAGCCTACTACGATGGGGGAAACAATAGATTTGGAAAAGGACATGGCAGAAATAGATGGTAATGGCACCAAGGGTCCTGAGACGTAGACAGCTAAAGGCACTAAGCGCGGTTCTCAGGCCACTGGGGGTCTGTGCAAGAAGAGGAAGGGGTCCAGGTTGGAATGCACCAAGAAGAGGAAGGGGTCCAGGTTGGAAGGCACAGAGGACCTCACTCTCACTAAGGATGACTTCAGAGAGATCGAGAACATAGTAAATTCATCCACAGAGGATATTTGGACCGACATGGAAGCGTAGTACAAATCCATTCTTGAGGGTGTACATTCGGGCATCCAGGAGCTCAAAATGCAAGCAAGCGTGATACAAGAGAGCGTGAAGTAAGCGAGCCTGCAACAAGCAAGCGTGAAAACATCCAGTCTAGGACAGACAAGCATGCAGCCACTCAGAATAGTGCTTCCATCCTTAGATAGTTGACTGCTTCAGATCCTCGTGCCAGCCATTATGGTTGAGTCACCTAACTTGTGCGCTTCCCTGCGAGCATGCAGAGAGATTAGCATCGATTTGGCAGTGCTATTAGGCAGAAAGCTCCATGCGATTCGCAGCATGATCGTGGATTAGTTGTAGTACCAAGAGACCCATGCCTTCCACGCTGCTAACGAGTCTCAGCAGTAAGCAGTAGCGCTGCAGCAGAAGCAACAAACTTCCAAGGAGGCGCGTTGCGCAATGGAGGATCGCCGCATCGCATTAGAAGCAATGATTGACCAAGTGTGTGGTGACCTACCAGAGTTCATTGTCCCTGCATTAGTAGTTCCAATAGCCAAGCTGGAAAGCTTGGTCATTGCCCTAAAGGCATCGCGCATAGAGATACAGACCGTCTGGGCTGAGTTCGAGCAACAGATCGCTAAGTTGCAAATGAAGTTCCAACCCGACACACCGTTCAAAGTCCGAGCGTAGCGCACAGTAGAGTTAAAAGCAACCACAAAAAATGTAGCAGCAGTAGTGGCCGAATGTGGAAAGATCTTGGATGATGCCATGGGCGTTTGGATATCTGTTCAAAATGACCCAGTGGTCTAGCAGTTGAGGAATGAGCTCTGAATTAAGGAACAATAGTTTACAGAGATTAGGATGGTGGCACTCACTTTGGTAATAGCGCATAGTGTTACCAAATTGCATGAAGGCAAGGAAATTTAGACATAGATCGAGGACACGCACTGCCGAGAGAAGCTATTGGAAACAAGGATGCAACCTTGGGCTGAGGAAGCCCTGCAGCTCTCGCGGAATCTTGATAGCGCCCTCAAAAGCCTCCAGAAAACACAGCGTAGCATCAATTTGGCAGCTGAGGGGCCAACAATAGCAAAATTGGTCGATGAAGCACAAAGTGTTGCCGCACAGAGCATTGAAGTCATCTTGCCACTCCAGAGCTCTGTTGAATCATTGAAGACGAAGATGAAGGCAACCACCCTATAGTGACTCGGGATGAGTCATGAGATTGTGTTAGGGGCCTATTGGAGCAGGATCCCCTAGGGTGTATTTTTGGGTTTATTTTGTCTAAGTTTGGTTGTATACACTGTGCGCAAATAAGAAAAGGGTTTTTGGGGCAGGTAAAATTCCCTTAATCGTTGCAATGGGTTTAAAGGGAAAAACCACGAGTCTCAAACCATGGTATGTGTGCGTCTATGATAGTACAAATATGTAAGGATTGAGTCGAGTAAGGATATTATCATATATGTACGCATGTTTTTATTAATGTTTTGATCTAAGTCTAGGTTTGTCTGGGTAGAAAGGCTCCTGTTGGTTGTGTGCGCGGAGACCTAAATCCTGAGCTGTGGGTGGACTCCGTTATTGTGTGTGCAGAAGGTAGATTGTACTGAATTGAAAGATCTATTAATAAAGAATACATTTTGGTGAACCTGGATTCTTATGTGATTTTCTTATCTGTTATTTTTTGTCGATGTGAATATGTTTTGTTATTGCGTATTTAATTATGTTAACGGTTAATTGCATCTATGTGTGAATTATTTGATGTTAAATGAGTAGATCTTAATGAAGTATATTGTGCGTAAAATATATTAATTATTCTGTGATAATCTGTGGAAGGGTTAGATTTGCTGACTATGCATGCGTGAATCTATCATATTATCTACACTTTGTCTGATCAGGGCCACCACATCAAAAGCTTCCTCAGGGTGCAGAAACCTGGTTCCAGCACCCCCCCATATTGCTTCGGCTGAGACATTGATATACGCAAGTAGATCATTGCCGAAAGGGCCAGTAGTTGGAGGGTTGTTTTGGTTGTGCGATAACTCCGAACCTGGGTCAGGACCCTCAAGCCAAAAGTATCTCAGGGGAGGCTATCACATCTTCACAATTCAGTCCAAATTAGTACGACACAATGTCACTAGTATATCAATTCATACATGAATATCATAACCATAACCATTTGCATAGGCAAATCCATATTAGCACGATACATGTAACATCAAGATCTTAGATGCAATGACCATAATCATCATGCATATCATCTCAATGCATATAACAACAAGTTATTATCACGCATGAATAATCGATGCAAGTGCATATTACTACACTGATTAACTAGCATCTATCATGCATTTAACCACAAGAGTAATAGAATGCAGGCATGCATATAACCACAATGCATATATTATGCAACCATATCATAGAAATGAGAATATATAGATCAAAGACTTGAAAATTATCCTTTTTGAGGGGGAAACCTCTTTTACACTACATAAATGAACAATTATTGGACGATACAAATGACAAGACCTCCTTGGTATATATAGGAGTCTAAGGGCTCACAATATAATCAGATCCAACATAACAATAATAATGTAAGGGTATAATAATAAAAATAGTGGGCTTCTATGGGGCACAACAATAACAATATGGGGGCTACATGGGCATAAAAATAA
Source organism: Pinus albicaulis (assembly GCA_034641835.2). NCBI lineage: Eukaryota > Viridiplantae > Streptophyta > Pinopsida > Pinales > Pinaceae > Pinus > Pinus albicaulis. Next base: position 573,672,980 of record CM076572.1, read on the forward strand.
CAATAATGGGGCTACACTAATAATAACAATAAGGGGGCTACACTAGTATTATAGAGACCTAACATCCCCCTCTCCTTCAAAAAAGTGTTGTCCTCAACACTTGAGTAGTTTTTTATCCTTATGTATAAAATTATCATCCTCCCATGTGGAATCTTTAGCATGTAAGTTCTTCCACTTAATAGGTACTCTTAAATTGATCGATTTCATAATTGTTGGGTTCTTTTTTCTGTCACTGCTTCAGGCTCCAATATAATTTTTCCTTCCCTGTCAAGTTCTGGAAATATTGTTTGAACTAGGAGCTTGTCACTGATAACCTTATTTAAGCATGAAACATGGAAAAATGGGTGTACTTAGGAAGATGCAGGCAGCACCAATTTGTTTGTCATTGTACCAATATTTTGCAACAACTTATAAGGACCATAATACGTGGGTGATAATTTATTATTCTTCTGTTGACAGTGTTGGACCCGCCAACATTTATGGGATCTACCCGATATGAAGTCCCAATTAGAACTCACACCTTTTGGTGTAGGAGAACCATCTAATACATCCCAGTTGTCGATGCAATGGGTTTTAATGATGTGCCTTGGCTGCAATAACACATAGAGTGATGTATGGTGACTTTGGTGAGAACAAGTGTGTGACCCTGCGGAAATTCTAGGGTAATGCATGAAGGTTCTAACACATGAAGGGAAAATGAGTGAGCCCCTTAGAAGCATGTAATAGTATGCAACTTGAAAGGAACACACGAGCATAAAGACATCACAAGCTAATATGTGAAATAGTTCACAAGTTAACAGTGATGGAATTATACAACAACACGTATTCAACAATATCCATACCAATGAAAATGAAATAGTTCATAAGCATAAGCATAAGTGAAATAGCATACATCGCAAATACAACAAGAATAGACCTACTATATTTACAACATATGCATGAAAATGTGCCAGCTCTGAGGTTTTACTAAATTTAAAGTTCCAATCATACATATACCATTAGCGCCAATAGTGGAACATGATGTGAACACCTGCTCCTCCAAATAAAGATACTCCCTCTATGCTATGTAGAATTCAAGGCTCTCACAAAACTCCCAAGCTCATGATTCTAAGACTAAGCACAGCCAAAAGCTTGGCTCCCAAAATCCCTTTACATGAGTTATGAGGATGTATTTATAACAAAATGGGTGACTCTTCACATTCCCCTTTGTGACTCTTGGACTTCCCTCATGACTCTTCAACTTCTTTCAAATGACTATTCAATTACATTACATCATGACTCTTCACATTCCACAATTGACACTTGGAATTCCACTTAGAAATTATTTATAAAAGAATATTACGATGTTCTCATACCCATATAATATAAAATTGGGTAGAGCCAAATAGACAACCTAATCAGACCAAATACTATCATGCTTGAGTTTGGGGCAACTCTAGCTCATAAAATTCCACTTGATGTTTCTCAGTCACGTAACGGTGCCAAGCTTTGTACTACAAAATGAATCCCTCAAACTTTGCAATGATGTAAGGTTCGAAGTGGACTCTAGCCTCCATGGAATCCAGGTACACTTACTTGGAACGGATTTTTACTTCTGTATTTATCATGAGAAACATCGTGTTAATTTGGACAGGACCACCGATGTACTTCTACACGTTTTGTTTGTTCACTTCAAGATATTCTCTAGTGGTGATCCATCTGCATTGCTCCGAGTATTTATCTATCTCTTTCATAACCTAGTTCCTTCTTTTGGCTTCAATGAGAGAGCCAATTGATGGGATCGTGTGGGAATTCACCAAGAAATCCACATTGTTATATAATCGTGCATATGAGGCTTGAATGTTAGCAATGAACGAGACGAGTTGTTTGTTATTTTGGATGAGTATTTGAAACTTTTCTTTCTCCATATCCGCCTCCTTATTGGTTTATTTCCAAATTCACACTATGCCCCTTTGTATCGCATTGACCATCCATGCACAATAGAAATGGATGCTTGTACATCCTTAAGAGTTTTGAAAAATTCTCTACACTTCTGTTACAAGTCGTGTAGGTGGAAAACTACCTTTTGCATGATAAAAAGCTCCTCATAAATATCTTGCATGGTTTCTCCTAGTGTCGATACTTCATCGAGTATCCCTACCTTCAGTTCCTCTAAATGAACCTGTGTGAAAGCTACGTTCTAAGTTGTTGCTCGAAGTTTTTCTACCTCTTTCCTAACATCCTACAAGTTCTATGCCAATTTCTTATTCTCAGCCATCAAATACTCATTTTTTGACTTAGTTGCACCTGCGAAGGCCAAGCTGGCGACAACAATGGCATTGGGATTCTTCTTGGTGTCCACCACAATCATCCTTTCTCTAATAAATGCAGGAGATGTGAGGTCATCTGGAAAATGTTTCTTACGGGCTTGTACAATCTTCTTTTGAAGTTCATCGTAAAATAGATTGTATGTGTCCCTAACTGAATCATCATCAAAGGAACAATTTCCTCTTCATGGATTAGAGCTAACTCTGCTACTGGAAAGGGTGGAGACTGAACAGTGACCTATTGTGTGTTTGGAATCAAGTATACATCTTGATTTTATGGCTCTGGTTCCTCCTCCATGTCTTCGATCTCAATCAATTCTTAAATCTACTGAGCAAGCTCCTGGTCTTGCATCTGTCCACTCTCATCCTTTGTTTGTTGGTTTTGCTCTTACTACTCAACTTGTTTACGCATTGTTTCTTATACTATTTCTCTTCACCTTTCTTCTGTTTCCTGATTATGCTTTTCTTCTTATTATTGCTTCTACTTTTCTTCCTCTAATCTCCTCTGCTCTTCTCTCTTCCTCCGTTCTGCTCCCTGCATCCTTTGTTCCTCGTTTCCTCTACTGCTAAAGTTTATTTCATAATAGTTGTATCATTTTTCACCTTGTGGCTTCGTTCTCCCTCGGGGCTATATGTAACCTTCATATTTCCCTTTTCATGTGCTAGGTTGTTCCCTTCTATTGGTATTTCTTCTGGAGGAGCTTCCTTCTACGGATTCACCTGTGAAGTTCCTGAAAAACTGACCAGATCGAGGGACTTGGAGGCATTATAACCATTATTCCATGGTTCCTCTTCCGACCAGTGGAATGCCCCGCTTAGCCACTAAAAATGGATTCTCTCACAGTGGTCTCTGCAAAATATTGCAGGGATCGTACGAACTAAAGTCTAAAGTACCGAATGCAAACTTCATTATCTCCTTTCCTTCAGTATCCACGAATTTGAGGTTATTGATCTTGTACAATCAAATTTTCATAGGAATAGTTGGCCAAGGCACTTTCTTCTTCATGTGAAAAGTTGCTGACAACCCCGTGGGGAGATGATATGCAACTTCTTGCATGACAAGATTATCGGTGGCATACCTTGGAAAAATATGTGGTGACTTTTGCCCACCAAACACTCTAAGGAAGATGTCATCCGGTGAGGCAAACCAATATGTTATCTCCGATAGTGATTCCATTTCCCCATGTGACATGCAAGGTAGTTCTTACTCAAAGATCAACTTGTATGGTAGAATGAGGAAGTGGTCAATTAGCTTCTCAAATACTCCTTTATGGTTGAAATCTGAGAGAAATAGGCAATGGATGTGCACAGTAGGGTCTCGAGGTGTCCAATTCCATTTCATGACAGGGAATGAATTGTGAGAAAAAATTTCATCCAGTAGATATCCAGACATATAAAATCTCTCTTGCCTACCCTTGGGAGGATTTATGGTGTTGGCTACATGGATACTTAACTATCGATCCAACAAGTCTTACCAGTTAAACAACTTCCCATCTTTCACAACTTGGTCCAATAAGATTTCTCACCCTTAAAAGAAAGGTCTAATTGCTATTTTTACCATAGATTATGCAACATAGAATAATCAAGAGCTTATAGGCCCTACTAAGAGACTTTGTCTAGTAAGTGTTGGTGGGTGTCTGAAGAAACTTTGATGCCTCTTTCACCCAGCATCTAACAATGTCCTTCGTGCTCAAATAGTTGTTGGTGGCATAGAAGTATGAATCCACGAGGGCCTTTGGCTCCAGAAAATGGTACATAAGATGATAATTCGATGCCAGAAAAGTAGCAAGCTTTTTTCCATTATCATTGTTCAAATTCATAGTCTTCACATCAGTATGTGAAACAATCTAGTTGACAACATCTACACATGGGAAGGTTGGATATCTGCATGCAACCCTGTGTAGCCCAGACCACTCAACATTGAAATATACCTGTCGGTCCTCTAGATCTGATTTGAAGCTCATTTCTCAAAAATCTTCGTTCAAAGTCTACCATGTAGTATTTGGTTCATTTTCCACTAATAGTTGAGTTTCTGAATACACTGACAAGTTTACTAACGTACTCTCCACTTCCTCCCCGGTACTTCTCTCTATGGTATCCTTTGAAGCAGATCTCTTGTGTTCCATGGTAATAGTGACTACAGAGAGAAGTGCTCAAAAACTGTAATACATGTATGAGGAAAAGGCACTCATGGAAAGAATACATTAGCTTCATCAAATCAAATTTCAAAGCAAGATCAAGTAACAACCACATGGACTGATGGGGAAATTTGTGCAATTTCTAGGGTTAAGGGAGGAAGACTCGCTGGAGGAACTGCACATTACTCAGTATCAGTAGCCAATTATGTAGCCTAAGTCTTGAGACTGTGCAATGCACAATTCGACCCGGGAAGAGTGAGGGAGAGGGTGCACATTGCAAAGTCTCAGTGTCCATGGTGGCATGCCTAAGCCTTAGAACTGTGCAATATGCAGTTGGGCCAGCCTGTACTATGGATTATGTAGTCTTAGAGGCAAATATTTCAACTTGAGCCTCAAACTTGCACAATCCCAATCTAGACAAGGCAATGCATGGCCAAGTGAAGTGTAGATCTGACGAGTGAGGATGTGGGAAACTAGCAGATCTACGTGCTGATGAAATTTAAAGTGTATATATGACAAAGTATGGAAAAATTAGTGTGAATGAAGTCAAGAGAATAAAAAAATATAATGAAAAACAAATATTCAAGGAGAGTTGTTGAAACGGTGATCAACGATGTGCAAAAACAAGAAAACTAATGCGACACTTATAAAAGGATAAGGAAAAACTGAAGAAATGCCTCTACATGCTAATATAAGTTAAAACACTGGAAATCATGAAGAGAAACAAGCATAACAACACTCACAGAAGCAAAAATACAAAAAGCGATAGAAAAAACAGCAAAATACGACAAAAGAAATACTCAACCCGAAAAGTAACGCAAACTCCACCGAAGGTTCCTTGATCTCCTTGGGAATGCTAGAGCTCCAATATAGAATGTAAAAATTATCTCTAGAGGTGTCTATTAAATAGATTTGGGAAGATTGGGGTTTATGACACACATGCCTAAAATCAAGGAAAAAGCGACACTTGGCGAAAAGTTCCAAAAATAGTAACTGTGGCACCACGAAAAACTAATGATGACTCCCATTTTCTAGGGATTCTTCTTCTTTTTTTATTTTCTTTTTATTTTTCAGGAAACTCTCTGTGCACACTTCTAAGAAGGACTGCGCAATTCCTGAGAGCTGGGCAACTTCCAGACTCAGTGCATTGCGCAGTTTTTGAGCTCAAGGAAAGGTTTGCGCAAATTTGAATCTTAGTGTTGGGATGCCATCCAGGACTGCATAGTTCTCAAGCTCAAGGCTAAGCTGTCATTCTGGATTGTGCAATTTCCATAAGGTAGACACAATTGAATGCCGGGACTAACCAATATAAGATCATAGAGGCATAGGAACTATGACATGACTCAATGGGGGTACTGAAACAAATAGATTCCAAGACTCAAGAAAGGGTGGCTTAACCTAGAGCATTAAGGCTAGATTTCCCTCCTACATTGTGCAGTTTCTGGAGGCAAGCCCAGAATTGTTGTAAGGTCGATTCATAAGGTTATCTTGTGATAAAAAACATCAAATCAATATCAAAACAAGAAAAAACAAGCACAACACGCAAGGACAAGTCTTGATCAAAGCACAAATACTTGACGACAATAAAATATAAGCTCCTGTGGATGGAAGGGAAGGCTCCAAAATCAAAGCATAGGAAAAACTTTGGAGGGTGGTTGTAGCAGCTATAACACCTTCTTAGCTTTCTTAAGGGACAATTTTTTGTATGGTTGTAGCCAAAAAATCTCCCACTCGCCTACACCAAAACTTCTTTCACTAATATGTTGATCTACCTGTTGTTTCATTTGATTTTGCACCATAGTGAGGTTATCCTTTAAGAGTTGGAGAACTTATTGTTGATGTTCGATGTGATCTTCCATTGCTTGAACCTTAGAATTTTCTCTTGAAGATGATTTGATGGACAATGGATGATATCCATAAAGTGTCATGAATGGGTTCATTTTTTTGGCAGTATGGAAGGAATTGTTATACCATCATTCAACTAGAGGTAACCACTTGACCCATTGTGTTTGTTTATCAAATACAAAGCAACACAAATATCCTTCCAAAAATTTGTTCACACAGCTCATTACAGTATTTACAATAACAACCATGTATACTTATGCACATTTTCTTCAACCAGCAAACAAACATTTTGTTTATGGAGCTTTATAAATCTAGCTCGATACAGTATTCACAATAATATACACATACATACATATGTACATTTGCTTTAACTAGTAAATAAAAGGATATGATGATTGCATCAGCAACAAGGGAATCCAGAGGCTCACACCTCCACCCTCAAAGTAATACCAGGATTCACCTCCTTCCCAAGAAGTCCAGAATCCAATGCCAAATTCAAACCTACATCCAATGTCCAGTGCTACAATCATTGAACTACTTGTCCCCTCAGTCAACAATTACCGAATAATTGTTTCAGGGCACACTCCTAATGTGATTTTCCAAAACCAAAATAAATTCATTCCCTAGTCTTCCCGTCTCTGCGCCACATTCCCTCAGGAAATCTAGTCACCCCCTTCCATGCAGTCACTCACCTTCCAAGTTCCCCGACATCCCCTTCTCTACTACAAAGTCCCTCAGACGATCCATCCCTTGGCAAGATTTCCTCATATCGGAAGGTCCAAAAACCAAGGCATATCCCTGCCTCAAAACCATCATACCAGTCATAGCATGCTCATGGAAATAAATGGAAATTGTTGGGTAATAGTGTCCCAAAATGACCCTAATCCTTAATGCTTTACCATCACATTTTTTCCTGTTCCAAATCCCTTTTCTATGCTTCTAATTCTTGTAGTAAGTTTCAACCACCCAAAATGGGCATTTCCATGATTTCCTGTACCAAGCACATAATTTCCATTAGACTAAAAAGGAATTGAAATAAATTCAAATCATATGTCATTAATGACTCTTCAATTAGGTAAACATGAAATTTTGTTTACTTCCTCTCACAGCAAGTCAAAATAGATCTTTCATCAAATCATCATATGTAGACATATTGCATCAGGTTAGCTCAAAGTGAAACCTTAATAAATTATAAACTATGTGCATAATTAAAAACCAAAATAAAATACTCATACTTATCTTTCAAATGGTTTTTTGCTTCTACCTTTGTTCCTTGTCTTTTCCGTACACGCGCATAATCGATTCCAAACCCGACAAGTACATAATGCCTTCTCTTCTCTTCAATCATTTACATACACTGGATCAGTTTCCAAACCCAGCAAGCACCCAGTGTCTTCTCTTCAAAGCAACAAAAGAATCTGGATATTATACCACCTCCTCCCTCAATATCAGTAACAAGGGCATCCATAGACTAAACTTCCTCTACCCTCAATATCAGCAACAAGGGCATCCGAAGACTAAACCGCCTCTACCTTCAATATCAACAACAAGGGCATCCATATACTAAACCATCGATATCGTCAATATCAGCAACAAGGGAATCGAGAGACTAAACCGCCTCTACCCTAAATATTTGAAATTCAAGATTGGTCTCATCCCAGGTTGTCAAGGGCTCCATAAACTAGTAACTCAAACCATAACCTTCTAGGGCTCGAGAGCATTTGTTCCAACCCATGGGTCCAGGGACTAGTAACTCAACCCACAAGGTTACAAAGTTTTTGTCCCAACCTGCAGGCTCCAGGAACTAGTAAATCAACCCAATTTGTTCCTGGGATCTAGAGAATTTGTTCCAACCCACAACCATAAGGAACTTAAGAACCAATTCCCTACAAAACACATACACATACAGAGTGTACAACACAACACATACACCTACACCTGAAGTACAACACCACAATACACCTACACCAAGTGTATAACACAACACATACACCTACACCTTGTGTACAACACCACACATACACCTACACCTAGTGTAAAATAAAACACATATACATACACATAGTACAATACAACGAATACACATTTCACGATACAAAAAATACACAATAATCATGACACATTACCACATTTAAACAACACAACATATACACAAGAATAGTATTGCACATCCAAAGGCCACATTGTCTCTACTAGGCAACCTTGTCCCCAGTATTGTTCCCACACCTTACTACATGCATCCACAATGTAAATACAGGATATGTGGCCCTTTCCACTATCCATCCTTGTCCCAGCATGTCGAAGATCACTCTACTTTCATTACGTCAATGTATCCTTCAGCATTTTCTACCATATCATAAACATAGGCATAGTATAAGCACATAATATCAAATATATCCACATGATACTAACCTGATACATCATCTAGGGCTAATCTTCCCACTTGATTCCTCATAAACCAAGAATGTTTTCATTTTATTCACCTGCATAAACAATCATTCTTCCACAAGAATGATCCCTCACAACCCTGTCAAACAAATATATATATATAGTAGCATAACCTTTATCACAACACAATTACTTGTGTTAATAAGGTCAAGGTTAAGAGAACTCCCTTTATCTGTGCAATGCATGCACATAATTAAGAACAACAGTTCCCAAAATATCCAAGGCATAGGTTACCTCAAATCCACTTACTTTACCTTTTACGTTGCCTTTCTCATGATTGTCCTACCACTGTCCATTTGCACCAATGGACCCAACCAGCCCAACCGGCTATCCTATTATTTCCTTCAGTTGCCATACATTCATGCATTGGGCTTTATCTTGGTATTGCATTACCTATTGGGTTTCATTCATCTCTCCCTGAGCTCCATTAACTTCCCACTTTCCCCAACCGATTCCCAAGGCCCTCGCAACATAAAAGGAAATAACAAGAAACAAACAAGAAGAAAACCAATAAAAATATGACACCACGAACAAAGCAGCATGTCCATGAACCAGACACATTAAAAACCTCAAATCAAGCGTAAACAAATTACAAAATACTGAAAGCACAAAACTAGCAACAGAAACCATGACTCAACCCCATGGTTCTCAAGGCTTCCAAAAGAAAGCTCAACCCGAGCATTGTTCAATATTTCATGGCAGTCTCTTTGCAATGCAATTCTCTGCATCATACTTCCATAAACACACAACTATTAGTGCATGATAAATATAACAATATACCAGTTACCTTACATGTTTTGCCTAACAAACTACCCTGTAACTGAACATGTACATACCATCTCTCAAGGGATTCTGATTCCCTTGACAAATCCAGCAATAATTGAAAACCAATTGTTATGCCTTCATCTGATCCATCATCTACCATGTAGCTTCCTTAGAGCACAAGCTTATTCCGCTACAAGTTGCATTTAGGTTCTACCTAGAAATATACCTATGGTTCCATTCCCACCTCAATGATGGATACCTGATGATTTTCCTTCTTGGTATCCAATTTAGCATAAAACCGAGGAATGCTTTGACCTACATCCCTAACTGTTTGTGTTCCCCACACACTGAAGATATGAGGCCTATCGGGCATCCACTCCGCTCTCTAATAAAAAGGGAAACCCTTCCTGCAATGAACTCCATAACAGGTTCAACACTGCAATGGTTCTACATATTCTAACATAAAAATCACCCCAAATCAGCTCCTCATCTCGGATGCCTCTGACACACTTAACACCTTCCCAACATATGTGTTTTTTTTCCCTTGAGACTAAAGATAGATATCTTGGCTTTCATGTAATATGATGGAAAATATGCCTTCTCACTCCTCCTATAAGGATGTTGGCAGTAATGGTGATGATGTCTCTCAGAACTGGAGCTATAATGAAATCCATAAGCACTACCCTTCTTTTCATGTGTTTCCAAAGATATGTCACTTATAACTGTATCATTTATGTCCAACCTATGTCTTCTAAGACACCTGCTGCCATATGCCCCATTAGTATTATCCTCCTATCCATGACTGATCCCCATCTATCTTTGTCTCTGCAAATATGAAAAGCTCTAAAGGATTATTGTATTAACTTCTACTTGCTTTTCCTGAGCTCTGGAAAGATTTCCTAAGTCTCAATCAACTTTTCATTATTTTTCTTGCAGCTTATGATCTTTGTTGTTAGAATCCTTATTGTATCGTCTAGATCAAGAGAATACTCTTCTCCTTGTTTCTCGATTGATCTTTCCCATTCCACTGAATTCACATCAGGCATGTAAGGTGAGCCATGTGAACTATAGTCCACCACTTTGATCTTCATCCTTGATCTTATACTTCCTGCAAGAATACCATGTTAGATGAACCAAGTAGACAACATAATCAAAACCATACCTCAGTGTATCTCAAGGGAAGTTATCACATCTACAAAACTAAGTCTAGATTAGTACGACACAATAGCACAAGTATATTGATTCATGAATGAATATCATAACCATAACCATCGACATAGTTCAATCCATATTAGCATGATACATATAACATCAATACCTTAGCCGCAATGATCATAATCATCATGGATATGACCGAAATGTATATAACAATAAGTTATTATCACACATGACTAACTGATCCAAGTGCATATGACCACATTGATTAACTAGCATCTATTATGCATTTAACCACAACAACAATAGAATGATAGACATGAATATAACAAAAATTAACCATCATACTTGCATGAAAACATATAATCCATATATGATGATCTGCTTTTACCACAAGTTCCAGTGCTATAACCTCGCTTTGATACCAATCAGTAATGCCTCCTCCCATATTTACCCCCTTTTACAAGCTCGTCGGGGTGAACATGAGATGAGTGTCACTATGACATGACCTAACCTCCAAGTTCATGTTAAGTAAGTGGGGCCTACAAACAGAACACATATTGGCATCCTATAGGGACTATAGATCATTTAGGAGTTGAACAACCACCCCAAGTGAACAACCCCTGAGTTGGAACCCCATGCGGTTATGGCCTAAGTCATTCAATTCTGAGCATGCGGTCCCGGGATTTGTGCCACCTTTTCAGGCCATCCTCCATACCACAACCCATAATTTCCTGTAACTTTCTAGAATCGTAATTTACATGATGACAATGCCAAACATTCAATCTTGAAGCAAGAACTTGACTTAAACTACCTAATCCATAATATACATTTCATAAAATATATGGAAAACAAGAAAGCTACAGGTAATGAATGCATATATGATCGTAATTGATAGTATTCACATGAGAATTACTCAGAAGGCTCTAAACCCTCTTTATCTAGTTGCATCACTTTTTATTCCATGCATTCATCAACTAATCAATAACTCATCAAAACAGGTCAAAGGCCATAGATAGACTAAATAATATAACCAACGTATAACCAGCATAGAAACCATGGAAAATCAGCCATAATGTCACCATTATAACCAGTACAAATGCTCATAAATCACAATGGAAAAATAAATCTTCTTAACATATGAAAATTCCAACCAAGTCAGTGACTTCCACAAACAACCCGACCATAGATTGGGCTAAACCAAATCTCTCTTTCAACCAATCAGCTCCACATCATATTCCAAGCATGAATATGGGATCTCATGGAATAAACCAAAACAAAACCAATCCAGCGCTTCTAGAGGTCAAACCACCTCAACCCTCAACCACAGTGATTCCACCTCTATGGTCTGGAAATCACTAATATCAACTCGATCAGTCTCTACCCAAGTTGTTCAGGTCTCTATGAACTAGTAACTCAACCCACAACCTTCCAGGGCTCCAGAACATTTATTCCAACCCCAGTTCTAGGGACTAATAACTCAACCCACCAAGGGCTCCAAAGTGTTTTTCCCAACTTATGGCTCTAAGAACTAGTAACTCAACCCAAGTTGTTCCAGGGGTTCCAGAGCATTTGTTCCAACACACAGTCATAGGGAACACAAGCACCAATAAGGAAACAACAAGTGAGAAACCCACAACACCATGGCTATCAAGGAAATGGAAAGGAAAGGCTAAAACCATTGTCACTCCAGGAAAACATCCATGCTAATGACAACACATAACCAAATAATCACATGCATATACCATGCAACAAGAAATCATAAAGTAAATCACACTTGCAACTTGTTACCTGCATGATCTTCTTGCTAAAGTTGTTGATCCAACCTTCTCCTTGCTTTCCCTCGCTTTCCTTATATTTTCCTTTTCCTTCCTTTGCTTGCTTGTCCAAGTGCTTTTTCTCTTTTCTTTGAATCTACACTTGATCCAAATATGGGCAAAATTTTTCAACTAATTCTCAAGTTCCTTTTTATCATTGATGTCTCCTTTTTCTTCATTTTCTTTCATTTTTCAACAATTTTACCTTGCATGCAAATGTGTGTTGAAATTCAACAAGAAAATGTGTGTCTAATTTATTTTACCCTTAAATAAATTGGACAATAAATTGTAATTTCATCTCATAACAACTTGTATTAGTTAACTAAGTCAGAAAGACCGAGTTAGCTCAAGAATTATGAGTTGAGGGTCAAAGGTGAGGCATGTAGAGTAATTATATTATTTTGGGGGTCCAGTTGCAGTTAATGCACTAGTGTGGTGTGAGTGTAATCAGTTAACTCAAATTAGTTGAGTTAAAATCAGTTTAACTAGTTCTAACTGAGTGATGAGCTAGTGAGAGGTCCAGTGAATTAAATTAGATTTATTTACAAGTAGTGATCAATCAGATAATTGATGATTCACTATTAATAGTTGCATGCATGTCAGTTTTGATGAAAACGCAGTTGAGACAGAGGTTAAATGGAATATAACTATCAGTTGTATTATTATCAAATTGCCAGGGTGCAGTTATAAAGTCATAAGAAGGCCATGATGGATTGCGCAATCAAGAAAGGTTGGAATTCCTATTTAATAGGCATTTATTTCTCTAGGAATTACCTGAGCAATGCAAGCTGGAGGAAGGCAAGGAATTGGCTAAGTGTTTGTCCAATTTTTCCTATATCAGTGTGAGACGATTGGTAGAGTGCAGCAGATTCTTGTGAGCAAGAATGCATTGTATTGGTTCATGATTCCTTGACTTAATATACAATAGAGATAGAGGGGTTTTGAGCAGTTGATTTCCCTAGGAAAATATTGTGTTGTGTGATTTATTTACTTCTTTCTCTTACTTGCATGTGATTGAGCGATCGTGTTTTATATTCTGCAAATATAGTAGAAGGATTCAGTATCTTGTTTTAGTACATTACATGATCGGATGGAATCCATTGGTATAATTTCTACAATGTGTGTCTCTTCACTTTCCTTTTCTCCTATTTTCCTTTATTACTAATAAATAAATGTTGAGTATTACCTCTTTTCCTTTGTAAATGCCTTTTCCAATTTCCATAGCCATAAATAAACCACAAGTGACACCCGATGTGATATTTTCCCCCACCATTCAGCTTGGAATACGTGTCACATTACCTTGGTCTTATTTTTCCTTTATTAACCTTTATTACATGAAACTTTAACTTGTGGTTGTTACAAACCCTACCTATTGGGGGAACATCGTCCTCAATGTTCTATAAAACCTATGACCAACAAACCACTGAAAACCAAACATACTGCCCATGGAGCTTTCTAATAGAACTCGATGCAATATTTATAATAAGAAAATGTTGAAAACAAGATAAACATACATTTTACTATAGATTTATAACACAACTCATTATGGTATTTGTTGGAACAGGGCTCCCTAAGCTGCGAATTTTGTATATTTTTTGTATTAATTAGTCTAACACAGGGGTTTTTGGGTGGGTCAAAGCCCCGAACGCATTGTAATGGGTCAAAGGGTAGACCTAGAGTCCACAAACCACGGTTTGTGGACCACAGGATAGCGTAGGATACATCGATATAAATAGATGAATAGTTTGAGTCTAGAGGTAGGCATGAATTAAGATTGATGCTACATGCAAACTGGTAGATATGTTTTGGGTTGTTTTGGGTAAGGAATTTTGTTGGCTGTGTGCACGGAGATCCTCAATCCTGCTATGTGCGGACCCCGCTAGGTTGTGTGCACAGGCTGGTTTTGGTTGTAAGTGGATTTGAATGTTAATGAATGTGAATTATTTTTAAAGTATCTGTGTGCTATCTAGATCGGTTATGTATACTTATGAAGCATATCTGTGATGATTATTTAACTACAAATGTATCTGTGTTTTTCATAAGTATATATGTGATATGTTATTAGCTGTGATTATAAATGCTCTATGATGGTATCTGGTAATGCGCACGTGGATGTGAATGTATTGATTAGATCTGGTAGCTGTGTTATGGTTATATGCTGAGTATATTGTTAAAAGGGCTGCGAATAGACTCATTCTGGGTAACCCTAGCAAGTTATAATACAGATCTGCCTCACATTACCTACTCTCTCTCAGGGTGTGGAAACCTGGTTCCAGCACCCTCCCATACTACTTCGGGTGAGACCTTGGCCTGCACAAGTAGGTCATTGCCGAAAGGGCCAGTAGTATAGGGGTTTTTTGGCAAACCTTAACCTCTGAACCTGGGTCAAGAGCCCTCAAAGCCAAAAAACGGTTTAGGGGTTTGTTGGCAAACCTTAACCTCTGAACCTGGTTCAGGACCCCTCAAATCCAACAAATGGTTTGTTTTCCGGGACCGGGAGCATTTTGAGAGAGAGATCAGGTGATGCCACGAGGTCCTTAGAGACCTGAGAGGGTGGAAATTGAAGACTGGTTTGAAAGACAGATTCAGGAGTTTGTTGTAAAAGAGAATCATAGCACGAAATTGACGGCTGAGAAGTGGAAGAACAGGTACATCTTCACCGAAGTCTATGAAATTTTCTTTGTAACCTTTGCACACAAGCTTCAAGAATGGTTGGCAAGGCTCGTAGAATTCTAGATGTGCGAGAAGGAAGATCAGGTTACGTAGTGGACACCAGAATTGATTTGACAGCTGGAGAGGACCGACAAAACAGTCACTCGCACAGTAGATCACTGGGTAGATAGCATGTTGGGAGGATTCGTGACAGAATTCGCAGTTGATCAGTTTGTGTCCTACTCTGAGGTAGAATGGAGGTTCTTCAAGGGTTTCTAGGGTAAGTTCTTGAAATCATTGCCTTTGTTAATCAAAATTTTACTGTGCAAAAGGGCATTCTGTGAAACCACACGGAGTGAATGACCTCTGATATGGGAGAGAGTACCACACGAAGTGGTAAATACTGTCGAACTAATCAAGAAGGAGATAGATCCATCTACAATCCATTAAGAGAATTGGTTGCGCATAACCCCCCAGCTACACCACCGTCAAGTCAACATAAGGGTGAGAACTCGCCCACACCTCCACCGCCACCAGAAGAAGATATGGCCACCAACATGAAGCTGCCCACTTTCAAGGGTGTAGGGGATGAAGATATGGACCGATTTTGGTTTGTCGCAGAGTTATTATCGACGGCGCAGAACATGGCTTCTGACAGTGTAAAAAGAGCGCAGCTATTGCTCACCTTTGAAGGAAGGGCCTTGGATTGGTATATGGGGTACGTAGGACAGCATGTGGATCCATCTATTCAAGAGATTAAGACATCATTAAAACAACAGTTTCGAAATCTTAAGTCCTACACTCAAATAGTGCTCAACTTGAAAGACTTCAAACAGGGACCCACTGAATCGGTATGGGAAGCTGATCAGCGGTTGAAAAAGGTTATCAGAGATGGGGAATTTCAGTATGATGATAGGAAGCACAAGGAATGTTTTATCGCTATGCTGCTACCTCACCTGCGCGGACCTATGGGTCAGCAGTCGATTGCAACGCAAGAGAAGACTTTGGAGATTGCTATGAAACTAGAGGTTGCGTCGAGGGATGATGCTCATTTTGGGGTGTAGCAGATACAGGGACAGCTGGAGGCAATGCACATAGAAATATAGAATCTGTGAAAGGAACGGGGGAAAGAGGCTAGTTTAGACATATGGTTCATAAGATGCAGGGTATCTGGTCATACCAAGGATCAGTGTCTTTTGCTGGTATATTACATGACGGCTGGGGACCCAGCCCACTATGCCCTAAGGAGGCTGCGGGGCCAAGTATCCCGACATTATTGTACGCTGATTGTCGTGTTGTTGGGATACGTGATATTAACCATTGTCCCCGTCTCGATGCTTATGTCCCAAAATTGAAGCAACAATGGTGTCGATTTTTCTCCTTTGTGAGACATGACGAGCATAATTGTCAGACCTATGACTTGATGATAGATCAAGGAAACCTATAGAAGGTACAGGTTGACCCTTCTTCACCACTATCTCCCTCGAGTAGAGGAGGCTCCCCAGCAAGGGTCAGGGGAGAGGGAAGGGGTGGAGGCGCCAGTCGAGGAAGAGGACAATTGATCTGTTACAACTACAGAGAAATAAGGCACTTTGCAAGGGATTGTCTGACCCCTGCGAGACAATCTTGTCGATATTGTCGATAACTGGACCATGTGATTGAAGAATGTCCGATTCTGATAGCGAAAATGCAGGAAAACACATCATACACCTACACATAATTTGCAAATGTTTAAAGTGGAACCGTGTGATGAAGGACCAAGTATTAATGTCATAAAGCGCAGTGGCATGTCTACGAGAGGAGTTGAAGAGAAAGTCAAAGCTGAACCTCTTATCCAGAAAGCAGCTGTCAAACAGGAAATCCTGGACCTACAGAAGGAAAAGGAAACCTTTGTCGCAGCTCGCAGAGACTTTACTAAGGATGAGGCGCTTATTTCAAAAGCTCCAGCAAACCTAAGAACAGACGATGAAGTTAAACCATTTCTACAAGCATGTATGAAGTTGCTACGCAACCAGAAGGCAATAAAATTTGCAAGCACTAATATACAACTACGCAGAGAGAACAATCCCTCCCCCAGAATTCAAGAATCTGCACAAAATTTACAAGCATAAAAAACATACTGGCCGGGAGATGCGGCTAACAGCGGAGATTGATGACTATGAAATGGATTAGGTTATCTTGGACTTGGGGTCAGATGCGAACGTACTGCCTAAGCAAACTTGGCAGTGGATGGGAGAGCCTAAGTCGGAATGGTCTACTATCCAACTGCACATGGCTAACCAACAGAAGATCATACCATTGGGGAGGTTGTCAAAAATTATGGTAGATATCGCAGGAGTTAAGGTCCGAGCCGACTTTGAGGTAATTCAAATTGTGGAAGATGCGGACCCCTATCCTCCACTCTTAGGACTGAATTGGACTATAGATATGGGAGGCATCTCAACCTAAAGAAAATAAGCATGGTTTTTGAGAATGAGGGTACACAGGTGATAGTCCCACTAGATCCTGCAGAAGGAGAGCGGTATACACAACCAGTGCGCAAAGGAGAGGATATGGATCACATCTATAAATTAACCTCTCGGAACGAAGATTGGATCAATCCTACGGCTGATGGTGTGCTTTTCAGGGAGAAGGACAGTGAATGCTTCTCTGACTCCAATGGGGAGATCGAAAATTGGCAGAATTGGTTACATGATGTATCTGCATTGAGATGTCTCAGAATTACAAAGGACTTTCGGTGTATCTCCTCAGAGGTAAGGGAACTGCCCTACTTTGATGGTTCTAGCAGTATTAGAGAATTTTTGTGAACATTTGAAGCTGAATTCCCAAGGGAACGAAGGTTATGGGCCCTTAATCTAGCCATGCGCGCAAACCCTGCAAGGTGGTGGGACACGCATAAGGGGTCATTCCAGGATTGGGAAGAATGTCACGACATGATGGTCTTACAGTTTGAACCTCCGGTTCACATGTGCGTAAATACTTTCTTGGGGCCAGGGGACCCGCGCGAGCACTTTTCAGCATGGATGGAAGGATGGGGCAAAAAAACTACAGAGGAATGGGTCCATCTATTCATTCATGCCTTGGGGCCAATCCCGACTGCATGGTATTTAGACGCAGAATTACACCAACGCACCCGCCACTGGGAAACCATGAAGGATGAGTTTGTAGGGACATTCGGGTTGATAGGAGGAATGGAGGCACTCGATGAAGCTCTACAAGATATTGATGCCTTATTATTTGATAAATCATGCCCTTACGCAGCAGATGGCACACCAACATGGGAAACGCAGATGCATGATATTGTCAACTGCCGCAATTTATCAATAGAGAAGTGTGATGAAGACCTGCGAAATGTCTCTATCCTAGAGTCGGAGGGATAACGCGCAGTTGCTGGGCCCCCACTGCAAACCGTCGATGTCACTAAGCCTCTGAAGCTGCAAGAAGTCAAGATTGGAACGGAGGCACAGCCTAAGTTAGCTAATATTGGGGACTACTAGGATGATGATACTATGGGAAAAGTTGCAGAACTCCTCACGGAATACCAGGACTTATTCCTGACAAAATTTTTGGAACTCAAAGGGATTACAGGGGACCTAGGAGTCATGTGCATCACTTTAAAACTAGATGTGTGCCCTGTGAAGCAGCACCCTTATCGGTTAAACCCCAAGTACAAACAAAAATTCAAGGAATAAATTGACAAAATGCTCACTGCAAGTATCATCGAACCGGTTGAACAGTCACATTGGGTAATTCCTATGGTGGGTCAGGAGAAAAAGACTAAGGGAGAAATCCAGATCTGTGTTGACCTGCGCAAACTAAATGACGCATGTGTACATAATCCCTTTCCTATGCCATTCTTAGATGAAATCCTTGATAGCGTAGGGGGGCAGGAAGCATACTCATTCACGGACGGGTTCTCAGGCTACCATCAGATCAGAATTGCACTTGAAGATCGCATCAAAACTATGTTCGCCACTGAATGGGGATCTTTTCAGTATATTGTCATGCTGTTTGGGCTCAAGAATTCCCCTGCCATCTTTTCGCAGGTGGTGGTTGCAGTATTCAAGGAATTCATCCACAAGTTCTTGGAGGTATATTTTGATGACTGGACCGTCTTCGGATTGGTAAAGAAGCACGTCTCAAACCTGTCCATGATGTTGGACGCTTGTAGGAAGCAACAGATTTCCCTAAATATCAAAAAGTGCATATTTTGCGTACCCTTCGGAATCTTGTTTGGTCACATAGTTTGTCGACAAGGATTGATGGTTGATCCCGCAAAAATAGTAGTTATCATCAATCTCGCAGTACCTACCACCGAGAAACAGTTGCGCTCTATCCTATGACATATAGGCTACTACAGGAAGTTTATTCAAGGATACGTGCTGATCATGGCACCTATGGAAAATTTGCTAAAATAGTACGTTTCATTTTTTTGGGATGACGAGTGTCAGAAAAGCTTCGAGCTACTCAAGGAGAAGATGGTCTCTGCGCCTATTCTCATCTTTCCTGACTGGATTAAGGTTTTCCATGTTTACGTAGATGGGTCAGGAATCGCCCTAGGAGCTGTCCTTATGCAACCTGGAGACGGATACATTGACCATCCATTTGCATTTTCTAGTAGGAAAATTTATGGTGCAGAGCGCAACTACTCCACTACTGAACGTGAGGGGTTAGCCATGGTCTATGCACTGCAAAAATACCGGCATTACCTGTTAGGAGGGCACTTTAAGATTTTTACATATCACTCGGCTTTGAAGTAGCTAGTGAATAAGCCTATGTTGGGGGGAGGGGAATCTATCGGTGGCTACTACTGTTCCAAGAATATGACTTTGAGATCATCGTCAAGCTAGGAAGGTTCAATGTTGGGCTGGACCACTTATCCTAAATCGAGAGCGGTGAGGAACCCACCAACCTAGAAGAAGGGTTGCCCGATGCGCAGCTATTCGCGATTAAGGTGGTTGATGTGCACTTCGCCAACATCATTCAGTTCCTGACTATAGTGATGGCACCCAGAGAGTATTCGATACAATAGAAGAAAGAGTTGGTAACCCGTGCAGTGGATTTCACCATCATCGCAAGCCATTTGTATAAGCTGGGAGCTGACGAGGTGCTGCAAAGATACGTATTGGAGCATGAACGGCACGCCATCTTAGCAAAAGCTCACGAGGGCATATCAGGAGGACACTACGCATGAAAAGAAACGACACAGACTATCTTGAGAGCTAGGCTATGGTGGCCTACACTGCATAGTGACTCCCACGACTATTACAAATCTTGCGATACGTGCCAAAGGACAGGAAGGCCATCGCGCAGAGATGAAATTCCCTTACAACCGCAAATGGCCCTACAAGATTTTGACAAATGGGCCATCGACTTCGTTAGGCCCATCGACACTACGCAAGGAAAGCAACGGCACAGAAGATATTGAGAGCTGGGCTATGGTGGCCTACACTGCATAGTGACTCCCATGACTATTTCAAAGCCTGCGATACGTGCCAAAGGATGGGAAGGCCATCGCGCAGAGACGAAATTCCCTTGCAACCGCAAATGGCCCTGCAATCGTTTGAAAAATGGGCCATCGACTTCGTTGGGCCCATCACCCCGCCAAGAAAGAAGATAGGTGAGCGCTACATCATCACTGCAACTGATTATGTAACTAGATGGGCCAAAGCACAATTTGTGAAGGACTGCACTGTAGATACCACTATGCACTTCATTTTTTAGCATATTCTGACCAGGTTTGGTTGTCCAAAGATCTTAATGAGCGATAGAGGTACACACTTTGTTAATGAAACAATATAGGCCTTGACTGAAGAATTTCGGACCCACCATGTGAAAGCACTCTGTATCATCCACAGGCAAATGGAGTGATAGAAGCTTTTAATAAAATCTTGGAGCAGGCACTGACTAAGGTTTGTAACTCCGATCGCAGCGACTGGGATGTGCGCATCCCATCTATCCTTTGGGCCTATTGCACCACTTGCAAGAAACTAACTGGAAAAACACCCTTTCGAATGGTTTATGGAAAGGAGGCCATTATTCCCACGGAGTATATTATTCCTAGCCTGTGCATTGCAGCCTTTATGAACATGGTGGAGCCTGATATCATGAAGGAGCGTTTAGCGCAGCTTGTGGCTTTGGAGGAAGATCGTTTCATTGCTAATTTCCATCAGTAGGTTCAGAAGGCTTGGGATAAGGCATGGTATGGTCAGCATATTTGGCAAAAGACATTTTCAAAGGGTGAATTGGTCCTGTTGTACGATAGCCAGTTTGCGAAACACCAAGGAAAGTTCCGTCAGCACTTGCTAGGTCCCTATATGGTAAAAGAAATCACTAATGGAGGAGTTGTTCGGTTAGCTACCCTGCGCGGCGATATGAGACCAGGATATTTCAATGTTAGCCGTCTCAAACCATACCGGATCAAATGACTATATGGTCGGAGTAGCTATATGGGGCGAAATACGAGCAGGGGTCGGTCGCGGGTCTGGAATCCTGGGTAAGTGCGCTGGGAATGCAGGAGGTACGTTGGGAGCGCAGGGGTGCGCTAGGAGCACAGGAGGTGCGAAAACTAGCCGTTGGAACAATAAAACTGGATACAAAACAAATTTTACCATTGAAGGTAACGGGCAGCTGGAAATTAATGAGGCGATTTCCGAAGATCTTTTATCTTTTACTTGATGGCAAGTTTCTAATAAGCCTCACCCAACCATTGGGTGACCCTCGTGGCTATAAAAGTAGAGGGATATATTAGAAGAGGGTTATGTATACCTTGAACAGTCTGTGCTTCGCGAAATTATGTGACTATCGCACTTTGTTAATTTCTGGGCGTGTTGCACCCTCTGATAGTAGCAACCCTGAGTTCATCTTTCGCGCTAGAATGACAACGACCAATCCTGTTGAATCCTCACAGACTATAGCCTCGACGGAGAAAGAATCTGAGGAAGTACTGGAAGTCGACCTCGAAGTGGAGGAGGTCATGTGCACGCCAAATCAGGGGAAGCAGAAGGGGAAACAAAAGGCATAAGGGTCGGGGAAACCTGCGAAATGGGTTGGGGTGAAGCCCCGCACCTCTTCTCGAAATGTGAAGTCCCCACAATTGGTGCCCCAGGCATGTTCACCTAACCCATTGAAGATACCTCTATCTTCTCAAGAAGAGGCCCGGATTGTTGAACCGACCAACTGGCTACCGCCCTATGTTCGGCCTCGCAGGCCCTCAACACATACGCCTAAGAATCTTGATGGCCTGTGCCCCTATCTGCAAATTCCACTGACTCTGGGTGAGGTCCCCATCATTGGAGAACCCTTTGGAAAACTCCATGAGGTAAAATTCGATGACCACAACCTGGCCAATTTGGAGGCCTTCTCCGAATTGGCACCGGAGCTATATCTCAAAAGGGTATTGGAAGATGATGGGCTAAAGATAGTCCCCATGCCATGGGTGCATGGATTGGCTGGTTCTGGGCTCTTAAAACTACTAAGGATGCCTCATTTTGGCCACTACAATGTCACGGACCGACTTGTGCACCAGCTACTTTCCCTGGTCCATGATGGCAGCTTGTGGATCCAGGATCGAATCCCCATTGATGTCGTGCTTATTCACTGTATTAATGGTCTCCCCATGGAAGGGCCAGACCGTAATATGCGCGTCGGCAAAAATTATGAGCAAAAGATCGCCGAAAAGGTGCGCGAGGATTACCATGTGGAGCGGAACACTCGCAGGTTCATGATCAGCACCATCAGCAACCCCGGTGCGTAGATGGGTACCTTGTTGCTGGCATGCAATATGATGCGCAAATGCCAGGTTGCCACCATCCCTGCGTATGTAATTCAGCTGGCGGGCCGATGCGAAAAGGGGGTTTGCTACAATTGGTCCCAGTTCCAATGCAACGAATTTCTGGAAAATGTACGCAAAGCCCAGGATCATGGACAAGCATTGTCCTACTTCTGGCTACTGCTTCTCATCATGTTGGTCGCATGGGAAGCCCCTGAAGACTCAGTCCTCTCTGAGTTCACCCTAGATATGTGTGAGGGGGTGAAATATTCGAATTTGTGTGACTCAAAGGACGCACAACATATTGAGGAAAATTAAGTCTTTTGGGTCCTATTTCAGAGCGGGCTCGCAGCAGCAATCAATTCCCGGCCACGCTTGTCGCTAGCAGTTTATGATAAGTACAAAATTATCGTAGCGTTTCAAGTAACCATGCACAATGTATAGATCAGAGGCCGCAAGGATCTAGCATGGGTTTCACTCCCATACATGGTTGTTGATGAGGAAATGGACCGCTAATTGCAACTTGGCCTCCACACTGGAATCTTGGCTTCAAATCAGGTACGAAGGACACTGCAGGGATGAGCACCGCGAAGGTCACCCCACCCGACACCACCAAAGAAATCGGAGGACGGGGCAAGAGTACTGGGAAGGGCGTGGAACCAGCATCATAGAAGGGTTCGCAGCAGGGCAAGAGTACTAGGAAGGGTGCAGAACCAGCATCATAGAAGGATTCGCAGCAGGATCTAGGCACAGAAGGTCTGGATGCGGGAGGTGTTGACTCCCCTCAAGGTACAAAGCGGACTGGTGACCCTCTTAAAGGGCCACGGAAGAAGCAACAACCTCAATGGATGGAACTCGACACAGGAGTTACGCTGACAGAAGAGGACCTAGAGCAGATCGCAGATGTGGTCACCCTAGCTGCAAAAGACAAATGGTTGGCTCTAGAAGAGCAGCAGAAATCCACAGTTGATACACTCCAGGCTGAGCTCCAGGATCTACATCTCAAGACTGATACCCTGCAAACAAGTATGATTCAGGCAAGATCGACCCCAACAACAAGCAGCGCAGTAATCAATACGCCGGAAAGCCGCCTCTGCCCTCTACTGGGCGCAGCCCTCATACTGAGTCCACCTGACTTAGGAGCGCAAGTCCAAGCCTGTGCAGAGGTACAGTTGGATCTAGCCCACCTACCGCATGAACCGTTGTAGATCCTT
This sequence comes from Pinus albicaulis, assembly GCA_034641835.2. Taxonomy (NCBI): domain Eukaryota; kingdom Viridiplantae; phylum Streptophyta; class Pinopsida; order Pinales; family Pinaceae; genus Pinus; species Pinus albicaulis. The sequence goes on from CM076572.1 coordinate 573,697,091, forward strand.
CACGCGTCCCTGTTCGAAGAGATTCAACACAGAGACCGTCAAGTGCACCAGTAGCTTAGTACAGTTGAGCATACAATTAAAGAAAAAACTGCTGAGGTATCCCAGGCATAGGCTGCATGTACTCTCGCCACCATGCAGCAGACAGAGTTGGAGTACTTAATTAGTAGGCTCTACGCAGACGTCATCGAAGATATCTCAGCTTCTGCCACCCCCAGGCCAAGATTAAGGGGTTGGTTGCAGCACTAAAGGCCTCAAGGACTGATATCCAAGCAGTCAAGACAGAGATGGAACATCAAATTGTGGCCTTGTAGGCCAATTTACAACCAGAAACGCCACCTGAGGTAAGGGCCCAGGGAGCTGCGCTAGTTACAGAGGCCACCAATGTCATTACAGGTCAAATCGCACAAGGTGCAGAACTGTTGGAAATAGCTATGCAGCTGTGGACCAAGGTGCAGTGCGACCCTCTCCTGCGCGAAATCAACCAAGAGTTGTGTCAGAAGGAAGAATAGTTTGAGAAAATGGAGGTTACACTGACCACTCTGGTCCCAGATCAGTGCTTGGCCTGATTGCGCACCAGCCATGCGCTCAGAGACGACATGGAAGCTCTTCGGAAACGAAAGAAGACTTTGAGTGATCACCTCAAGCAACTAAACCAAACGTTGGAGAGCGTCACTGCTGCTACAAAAGGCCCAATTTTGCAGAAGTTGGTGGAGATAGCCCAGAATGTTGTTGCACAAAGTGAACGAGTGTTTCCCCCGCTGGTGGATGCGATCAAGCAGCTTCAGGAAAATATGCAAAACCCACGACCATAGTGACTCGGGACGAGTCACAAGATTGTGTTGGGGGCCTGTTGGAACGGGGCTCTCTAAGCTGCGAATTTTGTATATTTTTGTATTAATTAGTCTAACACTGGAGTTTTTGGGTGGGTCAAAGCCCCGAACGCATTTTAATGGGTCAAAGGGTAGACCTAGAGTCCGCAAACCATGGTTTGCAGACCACAGGATAGCATAGGCTACATCGATATAGATAGATGAATAGTTTGAGTCTAGAGGTAGGCATGAACTAAGACTGATGCTATGTACGAACTAGTAGATCTGTTTTGGGTTGTTTTGGGTAAGGACTCCTGCTAGCTGTGTGCGCAGAGATCATTAGTCCTATTGTGTGTGGACCCCCTAGGCTGTGTGCGCAGGCTGGTTTTGGTTATAATTGGATCTGAATGTTAATGAATGTGAAGTATTGTTAAGTTATTTATGTGCTATTTGGATCGGTTATGTATACTGCTAAAGCGTATCTGTGATGATTATTTAGCTGCGAATGTATCTGTGTTTTGCATAAGCATATCTGTGATCTGTTATTAGCTGCGATTATCAATGCTCTATGATGGTATCTGGTAATGCGCACGTGGATGCGAATGTACTGATTAGATCTGGTAGTTGTGTTACGCTTATATGCTGAGTATATTGTTAAAAGGGCTACGAATAGACTCATTCTGGGTAACCCTAGAAAGTTATAATACAGATCTGCCTCACATTACCTACTCTCTCTCAAGGTGCGGAAACCTGGTTCCAGCACCCTCCCATACTACTTCGGGTGAGACCTTGGCCTGAGCAAGTAGGTCATTTCTGAAAGGGCCAGTAGTAAAGGGGTTTGTTGGTAAACATTAACCTCTGAACCTAGGTCAGGACCCCTCAAAGCCAACAATATTTACAATAACAACCACGTTTGCTACAAATATACATACTATTTATGGATCTTTATAAATCCAGCTCGATATAGTATTCACAATAATATACACATACATAGATATGTACATTTTCTTTAACCAACAAATAAAAGGATAGGATGTCTGCATCAGTAACAAGGGAATCTAGAGGCTCACACCTCCACCCTAAAAGTAATACCAGGATTCACCTCCTTCCCAAGAAGTCCAAAATCCACTACCAAAGTCAAACCTGCATCCAATGTCCATCGCTACGATCCTTGCACTACCTATCCCCTTAGTGAATAATTGTCATCTCATTATTCTATGGCATACTCCCAATGTGCTTCTAATAGCATCTGGAAATGCTAATGACCAAAACAAATTTATTCCCTGACCTTCCCTTCTTTGCTAAACAGTCCCTCAGGAAATTCGTTCACCCCCTTCATTGTAGTCACTCACCTTCCAAGTTCCCCGACATCCCCTTCTCAGCTACATAGTCCCTCGGGTGATGCATCTATTGGCAAGGTTTTCTCACATCATAAGGTTCAAAAAACAAGGCGCATCCCTTCCTCAAAATGGTCATATCAGTCATAGCACGCTCATGGAAATAAATGGACACTATTGGGTACCAGTGTCCCACAATGACCCCACTCCTAAATTATTTTCCAGCATATTGCTGCATGTTCCAATTCCTTTTTCTCTGCTGCTAATTCTTGCAGTCAGTTTCAACCACCCAAACCGGGCCCCTACTTTCCTATAACAAACACATAATTTCCATTAAACTAAAAATAAATTCAAATCATACCTTATTGAGGGCTCATCAGTAAGGTACACCTGTAATATTTTTTACATCGTGTCACAACAAGTCAAATTATATCTTTGATCAAATCATCATGTGCAGACATATCACATCCGATTAGATCAAAATGAAACCACCATAAATCAAAATCATAAAGTATGTGCATAGTTAAAAAACTGAAGTAAAATACTGATACTTCTCTTTAAAATGGTTCTTTGCTTCTGCCTCTATTCCTTGTCCTTTCCATACACACACTAAATCAGTTTCCAAACCCGGCAAGCACCCACTACCTTCTCTCCTCTTCAATCACGTACATACTTTGGATTGGTTTCCAAACCCGACAAGCACCGAGTGCCTTCTCTTAAAAGCAACAAGGGAATATGGAGACTATACCGCCTCCTCCCTCAATATTAGAAACAAGGGAATCCATAAACTAAATGGCCTCTGGCCTCATTATTAGAAACAAGGGCATCTAGAGACTAAACTTCCTCTACCCTCAATACCAGCATCAACTCCATCTAGAGACTAAACCGCCTCTACCCTCAATATCAACAACTCAAGATTGGTTTCATCCCAAGTTGTCTAGGGCTCTAGAAACTAGTACCTCAACCCATAGCCATAAAAGGCTCTAAAGTGTTTGTTCCAACCCACGGCTCCAAGGACTAGTAACTCAACCCATAAGGCTCCAGAGCTTTTATCGCAACCTATAGGATCCATGAACTATTAACTCAACCCAAGTTGTTCCGGGGCTCAATTGAATTTTTTCAAACCCACAACCATAGGGAACCCAAGAACAAACCTCCTTCACAACACATACACATATACAATGTACAACACAACACATACACTTACACTTGGTGTAAAACATCACACATACACCTACAACTGGTGTACAACACCACACATACACCTGCACCCGGTGTACGGCACCACACATACACCTATACCTGGTTCACAACACAGAAAATATACACACACAAAGTACAATGCAACTCATACACATGTCACGATAAAACGACAACACAATACTCATGACAGTGTACCACATGGACAAACCACAACATGTACAACATATACAAAATAGTAGTACCACGCATCCAAAGACCACATTATCTCTATCACGCAAACTTTCCTCTAGTATCTTTCACATGCCTTACTGTGTGCATCCACAATCCAAATCTAGGATTTGTGGCATTTTCCACTATCCATGCTTGTCCAGGCATGTCGCAGATCACAACGCTTTCATTCTGCTGATGTATCCTTCAACATTGCCTTCCATAGCATAAACATAGGCATAGTATAAGCGCATAATATCAAATCATATCCACATGATACTAACCTAATATATCATCCAGGGCTACTCTTCCCACTTGATTCCACATAAACCAGGAACATTTTCATGTTATTCACCTACTTAAATAATCATTCTTCCACACACAATCCCCACAACCTGCTGTGGGTCGACATTATATATATATATATATATATATATATATATATATATATATATATATATATATATATATATATATATAAAATTTAGCATAATCATGATCACAACACAATTACTAGTGTTTATAAGGATAAGGTTAAGAGAACTCCTTTTATCCGTGCAATGCATACACAACATTTAAAACAACAATTCCCAAGATAACCAAGGTATATGTTACCTCAAATCCACTTACTTTACCTTTCTTGTTACCTTTCTCATGATTGTCCTACCACTGTCCATTTGCCCCAATGGACCCAACCAGCCCAACCAATTGTCATATTCTTGCCTTTAAAAGCCCTTCATTCATGCACTAGGATTTATCTGTGTCTTACATTACCTGTTGGGTTTCATTCAGCTCTCCCTAAGATCCATTAAATTTCCTCTTTCCCCAACCAATTCCCAAGTCCCTCAAAACATAAAATGCAAGAACAAGAATAAAACCATGAAGAACCAATAACAATACAACACCAAAAAAAAATTTGCATGGCCATGCACCAGACACAATCAAAACAAAAAATCAAGCACAAACAAATCAAAAAATATCGAAAGCACAAAACTAGAAACAAACACCATGACTCGACCCCAAGGTTCCCAATGCTTCCAAAAGAAAGCTAAACCTGAGCTTTCTTCAAGATTTTGTAGAAGTCTCTTTGCCATGCAATTCCCTGCATCATACTTCCAGAAACACACAACTGTTAGTGCATGAAAAATATAAAAATATACCAATTACCTTATCTGTTGTACCCAAAATGTTGTCCTGTAACTGAACATGTACACACCATCTCTTAAGGGATTCTGATTCCATTGACGAATCCAACCATAACTGAAAACCAGTTGTTATGCCAATCAATCATCTACCATGTAGCTTCCTCGACCCTAAAGTGCTTCCACGCATTTTAACTTGCTCAATCACTAGGTCTACGAGCATGATCTTATTCCACTACAAGATGCATTTAGGTTCTTCCTGGAACATTACTTCTGGTTCAATTCCCACCTCAATGATGGATACATGATGCTTTGCATGTTTGTTATCCACTATTACATAGATCTGGGGAATGCTCTGACTTACATCCCCAACTATTTGTGCTTCCTACGCACTGGATATTTCAGGCCTACCATGCATCCAATGTGCACCCTAATACAAATGGAAATCCCTTCTGTGATGATCTCCATCACAAGTTGAACATCGCAATGATTCTACATCTTTTGACATCAAACTCATCCCAAATCAGCTCCTCGTATCTGATGCCTCTGACACGCTTAATGCCTTCCCACCAGATGCATGTTCTTCCCTTGAGATTGAAGATATTTATCTTGCATTTCATGTACTCTGCTGAAAAATATCCCTTCTCACTCCTCTTGCAAGGATGTTTGTAGTAACAGTGATGATGTCTCTCAGAACTGAACCTTGAATGAAATCCATATGTACTACCTCTCTTGTCAGATGTATTGAAATATATGCCACCTCTAATTGTATCATCTATAAACAAATTTTGTCTTATAAGAGATTTGTTTCCATATTCCCTATTAATCTTCTCCTCCTATCCACAACTGATCCCCATTTTTCTCAGTCTCTCCAAATCTGAAAATATTTAAATCATGATTGTATTTAACTTCTTCTTTCTTTTCCTGAGCTCTGGAAATTATTTCATGTATCTCAATCAAATTTTCATTGTATTCCTTGCAAATTTTGATCTCTACCCTCAGACTCCTCATTGTATTTTTTAGATCAGGAGAATACTCTTCTCCTTTCCACTCAATTGATATTTCCCATTCCACTAAATTCACAGCAAGCCTGTAAGGGGAGTCATGTAAATTGTAGTCCACTACTCTGCTCTTCATCACTGGTCTTCTTTTTCCTGTAAGCATACCATGTTAGATAAAACCATATAGACGACATAATCAAAATCATACCTCATTGTATCTCAAGGGAGGCTATCACATTTGCACATTTTAGTCCAGATTAGTACGACACAATGTCACAAGTAAATGGATTCATACATGAATATCATAACCATAACAATTTGCACAGGTTTATCCAAATCACCATGATACATTAACATCAAGATCTTAGCTGCAATGACCATAATCTTCATGCATATGACCGCAAATCATATAAAAATAATTCATTTTCATGTATGTATAGTTGATGCAAGTGCATATGATTGCATTGATTAACTAGCATCTATCATGCATGTAACCAGAACAACAATAGGATCATGGGAATGCATATAACCACAATGTATATAACATCCATTAACCATCATACATGCATGCCAACATATAATACTTGTATGACGATATGTTTTTACCATGAGATTTAGTGTTGCAACCTTGCTCTCATACCAATTTGTAACGTCTCCTCCCACATTTACCCACTTTTACAAGCTCGCCAGGGTAAACATGAGACGACTGTCATTATGACATAACCCAACCTCCAAGTTCTAGTTAAGGAAGTGGGGCCTACAAATTGAACACATATTGATATCCTATAGGGACTACAAATCACTTAGGAGTCGGACAACAACCCCAGGTGATCAATCCCTGAGGTGGAACCCTTTTACTCCTACCTAGCACCCAAAATACACGTAAAAAAAGGCAAGGGTGCAGTTATATGACTCTAACAGCACGCATATACATGTTTCCATGTGGTTATGGCCTAAACACTTCAGTTTTGAGCATGCAGTTCCGACATTTATGCCACCTTTTCAAGCCAACATCCATACCACTACCCAGAATTTCCTGTAACTTTCCATAATCATAATTCACATGATGACAATGCCAAACATTCAAACTTGAAGCAATAACTTGACCTAGACTGCATAATCCATAATAGACATTTTTTCAAACACATGGAAAACATGTAAGCTACAGGTCATGAATGCATATCTTATCATAATTGATAGCCTTCACCTGAGAATCACCGAGAAGGATCTAAACCCTCTCTCACTAGTTGCAACATCACTTGTTAGTCCATGCATTCATCAACCAATCAATAACTCATCAAAGCATGTCAAGAGCCATAGATAGATTACATCATATAGCCAACATATAACCAGTAAATAACCAGCATATAAACCACAGAAAATCAGCCATAATGTCAACATTATAACCGGTACAAATACTCATAAATCATAATGGAAAAATATCTCTTATTAACATATGAAAATTCCAACCAAGTCAAGGACTTCCATGTACCACCTGATCATAGATTGGGCTGAACCAAATCTCTCTTTCAACCAATCACCCCCGCGCCATATTCCAAGCATGAATGTGGAATCTCATGGAATAAACCAAAACAAAACCAAACCATAGCTTCCAAAGGCCAAACCACCTTAAACCTCAACCATAGTGATTCCACCTCTACAGTTTGGAAATCACTAACTTCAACCCAATTGATCTCTGCCCAAGTTTTCCATGGCTCTAGGAACTAGTAACTCAACCCACAACCTTCCAGAGCTCCAGATATTTTTTTCCAATCATGGCTCCAGGGACTAATAACTCAACCCACCAAGGAATCTAGAGCATTTGTCCCAACCTACGGCTCCAGGAACTAGTAACTCAAGCCAAGTTGTTCCAAGGCTTCCAAAGCATTTATTCCCAACTTATGGCTCTAAGAACTAGTAACTCAACCCAAGTTTTTCTAGGGCTTCGAGAGAATTTTTTCCAGCCCACAGCCATAAGGAACATGATCACCAACCATAAAACAACAATTGGGAACCCACAACACCATGGCTATCAAGTAAATGGCAAGGAAAGGCTAAAACCATTGTCACTACAAGTAAATCCTCATGTCAATGACAACACATAACCAAAGAATCACATGCATATACCATGCATCCGAGAATCATCAAGTAAACCACACATGCAACATGTTACCTACAAGATCTTCTTATTGAAGTTGTTGATCCAACCTTATCCTTGCTTTCCTTCGCTTTCCTTTACTTGTCATTTTCCTTCCTTTACTTTCTTGTCCAAGTGCTTGTTCTCTTTTATTTGCTACACTTGCTCAAAATATGGGAAAAATCTGTCAATTAATTCTTAGGTGTCTTTTTATCATTGATATCTCCTTTTTCTTCATTTTCCTTCAAAATTCCTCTAATTTTCCCTTGCATGCAAATTTGTCTCTCTTCGCCTTCATTTTTTCCTATTTTCCTTTATTAATCATAAATAGATAATAATTATTGCATATTTTCCTTTTCCAATGCCTTTGTCAGTTTCCATAGCCATAAATAAACCACAAGTGACCCCCGATGTGATGTTTTCCCCACCATTCAGCTTGGAATACATGTCCCATGACCTTGGTCTTATTTTACCATTACTATCCTTTATTACATGAAACTTCAACCTAGGGTTGTTACAAAACCATCCCCCTTGGGGGGCCATTGTTCTTGGTGTTCTATGAGACCTATGACCAACAAACCAATGAAAACAAAACATATTTCCCATGGAGCTTTGTAACACAACTCATTAAGATATTTACCATAACAACCACGTATACTAATGCACATTTTCTTCAACCAGCAAAGAGACATAATTTTTATGGAGCTTTATAAATCTAGCTCGATACAATATTCACAATAATATACAAATAAATACATATGCACATTTATTTAACCAACAAATAAAAGGATACAATTCCTGCATTAGAAACAAGGGAATCCAGAGGCTCACACCTCCACCCTCAAAGTAATATCAGGATTCACCTCCTTCCCAGGAAGTCCAGAATCCATTTCTAAAGACAAACTTGCATCCAATGTCCAGTGTTACAACCCTTGCACTACTTGTCCCCTCAGTGAACATTTTCAGGACTGTTGTTATAGGAAACACTCCCAATGTGCTTCTAATTCAATATGTCAATGTTAATTACCAAAAAACATCCATTCCCTCACATTCCCTTATTTGCTACACAGTCCCTCAGGAAATCTAGTCACCCCCTTTAGTGTCATCACTCACCTTCCAATTTCCCCGACATCCCCTTCTCTACTACATAGTCCCTCAATGATCCATCCCTTGGCAAGGTTTCTTCGCATTGCAAGGTCCAAAAAACAAATCATATCCCTACCTCAAAACCATCATACTAGTCACAACATTCTGATGGAAATCAATGGACACTATTGGGTACCAATGTCCCACAATGGCCCTACTCCTGAATGCTTTACCAACATATTGCTTCATGTTTTAATTTGTAACACACCTCCTCCCACATTTACCCAAGCTAACTGGTCCATCGGGGTAAACATGTGATGAAGGGCTACTATGATATGATTCAACTTCCCATGTATAGTTAAGGAAGTGGAAATTACATGACACAACAAATCTAACGTTTCACAGATGATACAAAACCGTCAGGAGCCAACCAACCCTTCTAGGTGACCAAATCCCTGAGGGAACTTGACATTTTACTGATTTGGGCCCTCAACCTCTCCCATGACAAGCCATTCATGTGGCTAAGGCCTTCCAGTCACTCCCACAACAAGGCATGCCAGAGACTGTGGACTTTTCTAAGCAGTTATGAGATAGCGACCCCGGATTCTAAGCCACTTTTTCAGGGATAAGTCTCAGGCCATTGCCCAGAACTTCTTGAAACTTTTAGAAATGATAAATAAAATTGAAACAAGGTTCCTAATGCAAACATTGGTACAATTACTTGATTTGAACTCTACTAGCCATCACAACCATTTCGTCAAACATGTCACAAATAAGTAATCTACATTTCATAACAACATATCTAAGCACAGGGGTCTCATACTTATCTAAGAATCAATAAGAAGCATTAATTCCTTATCACAATAATGAAATTATCATCCATTAGGTCATATATCCATTGTTCATTTTTTTATCACTCCGCCAGATTCCTAAGGTTGAAGAAGGAATCCCAACAGAGGTAACCACATACCAAGCTTTTGACCTGATAGCTAGCCCTATCAATTCGGAGAGGGCTCTCTCCAAAACAGTCATAGCGAGGAGGGCTAGAGAAATTAGGGTTTTTAGGCTAGATATATGGTAACTTATCCTTGACATAATTACATTTACAATGATGAATTACATAATTATAAACATGGTTTCTTGAAGAAAAATGAAAATTTCATAGAAACTTGGAAAAAAGTCAGCAAATTGGTCATTTGCACCCTCCACTTTGCATTTGTGCCCTGGCAGTGTCATTTGCGTCCTCCATGTTCAAGGTGAATTTTGGCTGACCTACAGGTGTCCAAATCATGCCCAAGATGGCTTGTTGGAAAGCCTTGCATGTCCTCTTTATGAATAAGCCTTAAGGTCTAAAAATGAAGGTCATTTTACCCCTCAAAAATTCATTCTCCCAATACTGGTATTTGTGCAGTGCCTAGGTCAAACAGGGGCATAAAGGTGGTTTTTTTATGGTATTTTGAGCGTTTCACCTATCAAAACTGCAAACCAAGGTTGGAAATATGGTTTTATGAGATTCATTAGTCATTAGGAATCCAATGGTACCTTTATTTCCCTCAAAAAGTTACCCAATTATTTGCGTAGCACCTATGGCGCTACGCAAATGACCAATTTTCTGCTAAATGTATGTTCAAAAAACTCAGAAAATCATTGATTTTGCAGAAACCTTTTGGAGGCCTTCCCGGTGTATAAATTGGGCCCAGGATAGCTCGTTGCAAATATTATCCTGTCTACTTTCCACGTCTTCCTTTATTTTCCAAAACTAAAGTCATTTTCCCCCTCAAAAATTCATTCTCCCAAGACTATTATTTTTCCATCACTTAAGCATTTGTGCCCTCGCAGAAGGATTTGTGTAGCGCCTTTTTTAAGACCACTTTTGGGGGCCTTCCCGAACTCCAAATTGGGCCAAGATAGCTCGTTGGAAATCGTATCCTGTCTACTTTCCAAATATTCCTTTATTATTCATAATGGACTTGATTTGACCTATCAAAATTTTATTCTCCCAAGGTCACTCCAGAAGTGCAGAAAACCTCTTGTAGCACCTATATTTTTAACATTTCTCCCAAACCATGATACCTGTGTAAAAACTGAAGGAGGTTTTTTTTTTGACCTATTATGGAAAAAAACCTCTTTCAATTTTATCAAATTCATCTCTGTTTGATCAGAAACATACTTTGAAGAAAAACTGGCCCTATGAGTGGCAAGTGATTTGTCACTTGGAATGACTTCTTGAAAAATGGTGGGGACATGATGTTTATGAGCTGAAATGACTTCATACTTGCTGATATAATATCACTTATGCCTCATCTTCTCATATGTATCTGATTCCGTAGAAAACCTTAGCTCAATGGGGAGGAAATTAGGGTTTGGTGTAGGCAAAACAGGGGATTTAGGACTACCTTGTAGAGGGAGGGAAATGAAGGGGTTAGGGGTTGTCTAAATTCTTGGGGAAATTTTGGGGGATAGGGATAGATGTTAGAGAGTAGGTGAAAGTGGAATTTCAAGGATTGAGTGAGGGGAAGGGGTCCAAAAGGGCCTAAACACGGACCTAGTCTAGAAAAGTGTCAAATTGTAGCAATAGGCTAGGGCTTGTAGAAAATTGATGATTTTGAGGGATATGAGTTATGGGAAGTGTTTAGGAAGGTATTTTAAGGATAGGGGAAGGTGTAAGAGCATCAGGATACAAGTCTTGTTGATGATTTAACCATGGAAGTCATGAAACCAAGAAAAATGTCCTCAAAACCCTAGGAGAGAGAAATGAGCTTTCCAAGCACAATTGAGAGACAAATATGGTAAAAAAAAAGCCACTTACTTGGAAATGATAGTTTGGAGCCTGAAATTTTTGAATACATTTGACTATTACTACATCTTCAAAATACGAATTTGATGGTGAAATGACCATTTTTCATGATTTTGACCCTATGACCTAATGATTGCACAACATGGAAGAATGAGCTGAATGATGACCATGATGACTATGGGACTCTTCCAACAATGAATGACCTGACCATGATGATGTCCATTGACCATGTAGGTGAAAGGATTAGTAATGATCTCAATACACTAGTCATGGTGGAAGAAGAAAACACCTAACAATCTAAACCAGTGAACAAATTTTTATTTTGAGACTCGATGAAATATTAAAAATTTGAAAAAGACTCAGAAAAATTTAGAAAGAGGATACCTATTTGATCACCGGTGACATGAAAACTTGACTGGCACTAAAACATTCATTTTCTATACAAAACATGATGAGAAACATAAATCAAGTTTGTCATAAAACATACTCATAACCAGCAAATAACCAACATAAATAACAAGGAGATAATAACCATAAAAGCCACACACGAACAAGTATATTTACCCATTGAATACAAGAGGGAAAGAGATCTTATTAACATATGAAAAATGAAGCCAGGTTTTAGACTTCCAGGTACCACCTGACCATAGATTGGGTTGAACCAAATATTTCTTTCAACCAATCACCCCTGTGCCATATTCCAAGCATGAATGTGGGATATCATGGAATAAACCAAACTAGGGCTTCCATAGGCCCAACCATCTCAACCCTCAACCAGTGATTCCACCTCACGGTCTAACATCACTAACCATCACCAGATTGGTATCTACCCAAGTTGTTCAGGGATCTAGAGCATTTCTTCCAACTAGGGCTTCCAAGACTAGTAAATCAACCCACTGCTATTGTTGGGCTTCCAGATCATTTTTCCAACCAGTGCTTCTGAGACTAGTAACTCAACCCACCAAGGGATTCCATAGTGTTTTTCCAACAAATGCATTCAGGACTAGTAACTCAACCCAAGTTGTTAAAGGGTTTCCAGAACGTTTTTCCAACCAAGGCTTCTAGGAACTAATAACTTAACCCATAACCAAAAGAACATGAGAACCAACCAGAAAACAAAGATAAAACCCACAACACCATGGATATCTATGAAATTGAAAGGCTAGGAAAAACCATTGCCATTCTAGGAAATCCTTCGTACCAATGACATATCATAACCAAGAAACCACATGCATATGCCATGCATACCAAACCTCGCAAGGAAACCATACATGCAACTCGATACATGAAAATAAATCCAAATGTAGTCGTTCATCTTGTTGTGTCATTTGCACTTTCTTGCCTTCCTTTTTCTTCTTGCTCCAAATCCCAATTGAATGCTAGAGTTCTCCAAGCATGCTCCAAGAATACTCTAAGTGTCCAAGAGTATGAAAGAGAGATAGAATATAAGGGAGTGCCAAGACTAAACTGGAAAAAAAAACTTACACTGACAAAAGCCTACCAACTGATCCTCATAAGCCTTTTTATTAATGAGGCCTCTATTTTCTTCAATTTTCCATTATTTTCCTTCATTTTCCATCTCACATGCAATTTGTGACTTTTCACCTTCCTTTTCTCCTATTTTCCAATATTTTCATAAATAAATGCCACTTTTCCTTTCCAAATCATTTTTCATTGCCTTTTCCAATTTCTCCTTGCCATAATAAACCAAAATGAACACCCACTAGGATATGTTTCCCACCATTTAGCTTGGAATACGTGTCCCATGACCTTGGTTTATATTTTTTACATGGATTTTTAATTAGGGTTGTTACACAATTCCTTTTCCTCTACTACTAATTCTTGTAGTCAGTTTCAACCACCCAAACCGGGCATTTTTGTACTTTATTGTACCAAGTAGACAGTTTCCATTAGACTAAAAAGAAATTGGAATAAATTCAAACCATATCTCATTGATGTCTCACTAATAAGGTACACGTACAATTTTGTTTACTTCCTATCACAGCAAGTCAAATTATCTCTTTGATCAAATCATCGTGTGTAGACATTTCACATCCAGTTAGCTCAAAAAGAAACGATCATAAATCAGAATCATAAACTATGTGCATAGTTAAAAAATGAAATAAAATACGCATACTTATATTTTAAATGGTTCTTTGCTTCTACCTTCTTTCCTTGTCCTTTTCATACACACAGTGAATCGATTTCCAAACCAGAGAAGCACCCAGTGCCTTCTCTTCTCTTCAATCATGTACATCAGTCATGTACACACACTGGATCGATTGCCACACCTGACAAGCACCAAGTGCCTTCTCTTCAAAGCAAAAAGGGAATCCTGATACTATATCGCCTCATCCCTCAATACCAGTAACAAGGGAATCCAAAGACTTAATTTCTCTACCCTTAATATCAACAACAAGGGCATCCAGAGACTAAACCACCTCTACCCTCAATATCAACAAGGTAATCTAGAGACTAAACCGCCTTTATCCTCATTATCAGCAACAAGGGCATATAGAGACTAAGATGCATCTATCCTTAATATTAGAAACTCAATATTGGTCTCATCCCAAGTTGTTTATGGCTTCGGGAACTAGTAACTCAACCCACAACTTTCTAGGGCTCCATATCATCTGTTCCAACCCATGGCTCCAAGGACTAGTAACTCAATCCACAAGGCTCCAGAGCGTTTATCCCAACCTGCAAGCTCCAAGAACTAGTAACTCAACCCAAGTTTTTCCAGGGCTCCAGAGAATTTGTTCCAACCCACAACCATAGGGAACCTGAGAACCAATCCCATTCACAACACATACACATACATAGTGTACAACACAACACATACACCTACACCCAGTTTACCACACGACACATACACCTACACCTGGTGTACAACAAAACACATACACCTACACCCATTATACAACATCACACATACACCTACACCTAGTGTAGAACACAACACATAGATGTACACATAGTACAAAACAACGAATACGCATGTCACAATACAACGATTACACAATACACATGACACAGTACCACATGTACACAACACTACATGTACAATATATACAGAACAGTAGTATTGCACATTAAGAGACCACACTCTCTCTACAAGGCAACCTTACATCTAGTATCTTTCCCACACCTTACTATGTGCATCCGCAATCCAAATCCAAGAGTTATGGCTCTTTCCACTATCCATGCTTATCTGAGCATGTCACAGATCACACTACTTTCATTTTTTTGATGTATCCTTTAGCATTGTCTACCATAGCATAAACATACGAATAGTATAAGCGCATAATATAAATCATATCCTCGTGATACTAACCTCATAGATCGTCCAGGGCTACTCTGCCCACTTGATTAGTCAGAAACCAGGAATATTTTCATTTTATTCACCTACATAAACAATCATTCTTCCAAAAGAATGATCCCTGATGACCCTGTCAAACATTGGCATAATCATGATCACAACACAAATATTAATGTTCATAAGGTCAATATTAAGAGATCTCCCTTTATCTGTGCAACGCATGCACAACATTGAGAAAAATTATTCCCAAACAAGGCATATATTACCTCAAATCCACTTACTTAACCTTTCATGTTACCTTTCTCATGACTGTCTAGCCACTGTCCATTTGCCCCAATATACCCAACCATCCCCACTAGTTTTAATATTCTTGCCTTCAACTTCCCTTCATTCATGCATCGAGCTTTATCTGGGTCTTACATTACCTGTTGGGTTTCATTCAGATATCCCCGAGCTCCATTAACTTTCCTCTTTCCCCAACCAATTCCTAAGACCCTCAAAACATAAAAGGTAAGAACAAGAAGCAAAGAAGAATAAAACCATTAAAAAAAAATAACAATATTACACTACAAACAAAGTGGCATGGCCTTGCACCAGACACAATAAAAACTGAAAATCAAGCACAAACAAATCACAAAATACCGAAAGCACAAAACTAGAAACAAACACCATGAATCAACCCCATGGTTCCCAACACTTCCAAAAGAAGGTTGAACTCGAGCCTTCTTCAAGATTTCATGGGAGTCTCTTTGCCATGCAATTACCTGGATCATATTTTCATAAACACACAAATATCAGTGCATGATAAATATAAAAATATACCAGTTACCTTACTTGTTGTACCCAACATGGTTCCTTGTAACTAAACATGTACATACCATCTCTCAAGGGATTATGATTCCCTTCACAACTCGAGACATAACTGAAAACCAATTATTATGCCTGCATCTTATCCATCATCTACCATGTAGCTTCCTTGGTCCCAAAGTGCTTCCATGCACTTTAACTTTCTCTATCACTTGGTCCCCGAGCATGAGCTTATTCTGCTACAAGCTGCATTGAGGTTCTACCTATAACTCTACCTCGAGTTCCATTCCCACCTCAAATATGGATAACAGATGATCTTCCTATATGTTATTTGTTGCATAGATTCGGGGAATGCTCTGACCTACATCCCCAATTGTTTGCGCTTCCTGTGCACTAGAGATATGCGTCCTACCACGCATCCACTATGCACTCTAATAAAAAGGGAAATCCTTCCTGTGATGACCTCCATCATAGGTTCAACGTCGCAATGGTTCTACATATTCTAACATCAAACTCACCCAAATCAGCTCCTCGCATATGATGCCTTTGACACACTTAACACCTTCCCACCAGATGTTTGTTTTTCCCTTGAGACTGAAGATAGCTATCTTGGATTTCATGTACTCTGCTCAAAAATATCCTTCTCACTCCTCCTACAAGGATGTTGGCGGTAATGGTGTATCCAACGATATGCCATCTCTAACTGTATCATCTCTTTCCAACCTGTGTCTTCTAAGAGACTTACTGCCATATGCCCCATTATTCTTCTCCTCCTATCAATGAACGATCCCCATCTATCTTTGTCTCTGCAAATATGAAAATCTGTAAAGGATGAATGTATTAACTTATGCTTTCTTTTCCTAATCTCTGGCAAGCCTTTCCTATGTATTACTCAACTTTTCATTGTTTTCCTTTCAATTTCTACTCTCTGCCCTTAGACTCTCCATTGTATCGGCCTGATCTTCTCCGTGTTGCTCAATTGATCTTTCCCATTCCATTGAATTCACATCATGCTTGTAATGGGATTCATGTGAACTGTACTCCACTACTTTGCTCTTCATCCCTCCTCTTCCATTTCCTGCATGCATACCATGTTAGATAAACCAAATAGATGACATAATCAAAACCATACCTTAGTGTATCTCAGGGGAGGTTATCACATCTTCATAGTTCAGTCCAGATTACTATGACACAATATCACAATTATATCGATTCGTACATGAATATCATAACCATAACCATATACATAGGCCAATCAAAATTAGCATGATACATATAACATCAAGATATTAGTTTCAATGACCATAATCATCATTCATATGACCACAATGCATATAACAATAAGTTATTATCATGAATGACTAACTGATCCAAGTGCATATGACTGCACTAATTAACTACCATTTATCATGCATGTAACCACCACAACAACAGAATGTCAAGAATGCATATAACTAAAATGCATATGTTATGCAACCAAATCACAAACAAAAGAAAATATAGATCAACGAATTGAAAATTAGCCTCTTCGAGGGGGAAACCTCCTTTACATTAATTAAATGAACAATTCTTGGATGATACAAATCAGAAGACCTTCTTGTTGTATATATGAGTCTAAGGGGTCACAATATAATCAGAGCCTACATAACAATAATAATGTAAGGGAACAAAAATAGCAATATGGGGGCTACACGTGCACAAAAATAACAATAATGGGGTTACACTAAAAATAACAATAATGAGGCTACACTAGTATTATAGGGACCTAACATGCCCCTCTCCTTCAAAAAAATTTTGTCTACAACGCTTGAGTAGTTCTTGATGCTTATGTATAAAATTCACATCCTCCCATGTGGAATCTTCAGCGGCTAAGTTTTTCCACTTAATGAGATACTCTGAAATTGATCAATTATGTAAATATCGGGTTCTTCTTTCTGTGACTACTTCAGGCTCCAATATGATTTTTCCTTCCTTGTCAAGTTTTGGAAATATTGTTTGAACTAGGAGCTTGTCACCGATAACCTTTTTTAAGCATGAAGCATGCAAAACTGGGTGTACTCGGGAAGATGAAATCAAGTCCAATTTGTATGCCATAGTACCAATCTTTTGCAACACCTTGTAAGGAGCATAATACTTGGGTGATAATTTATTATCCTTCTTAGCTTTCTTGAGGGACAATTGTTTGTATGGTTGTATTCGTAAAAAAATTCATTCGCCTATGTCAAAACTTCTTTTACTGTGATGTTGATCTGCCTGTTGTTTCATTTGATTTTGCATCGAAGTGAGGTTATCCTTTAAGAGTTGGAGAACTTGTTGTTGATGCTCGATGTGATATTACACAACTTGAACATTAGAATTTTATCTTAAAGATGATGTGATGGAAGATGGATGATATCTGTAAAGTGCCATGAATAGGGTCATTTTTGTTGCAGTATGGAAAGAAGTGTTATACCACCATTCATCCAGAGGTAACCACTTGACCCATTGCATTTGTTTATCATATACAAAGCAACACATATATCCTTGCAAACATTTTTTCACTATCTAAGTTTGCTCGTCAGATTAAGGATGATAAGATGAGCTATGAGCTAATTGAGTACCAAGACAAGAAAATAATTGTCCAAAAATTTATTGTGAAAATGGGATCTTTGTCACTTAAAATAATCTTTGGGTTTCCATGTATCTTTTGAATTGTTTCCATAAATGTAGTAGCAATTGTACTAGCTTTGAAAGGATGAGATAATGCACAAAAGTGTGCACACTTGGTAAGTTTATTACTGCCACCATGATGACAATCTTTCCTTCAGACTTGGATAAACGTGTGATAAAATCCATTGAGACCTCTTGCCAACATTGACTTGGAATGGATAAAGGTTGTAACAAAGCTTGGGTCTTAATTGTATCAACTTTATTTTGTTGGAAAACTAAAAATTCTACCACAAATTTCTGAATATCGGATCTAAGGCCATCCCAAAAAAAATCCTTCTTGGCCTTGTGGAATGTTTTTAAAAATCTTGAGTGTCCTCCTAAAGGAGAGGTGTGTAATTCCAAAGGGATATTTTGTTTGATTTGGGAATTATTACATAGATATAAGTGATCTTTGTACCATAATGAATAATTTTTCTAGATAAATGTATCTGATGTGCTAGGATCTTGTTGCAACTTTTGAATGAGTTTCCACACCTCTTCATCATTCTTCCATTCCTCCCTTGATTTAGTTATCCAGTTAAGTTAGATAATAGAAATTTCATATAGAAATGCTTCCACATGCTCATCCCTCTTTGAGAGTGCATCTGACACAACATTTTGCTTCTCTTTTTTGTAAATGATTTCAAAGTCATAACCCAACATCTTAATGACCCATTTTGTTGCTCATTTGAATATAATATTTGTTCCAAAAAGTATTTAAGACTATCATTATTTGTTTTACCTTGAAGTGTCTTCCCATTAGGTAAGGGCGTCATTGCTTCAGGGAATGTAGTACTACCTGTTGTGGATCATCATCTGCATATCCTTTTTTATATTTTATTTCGAAAATTAAAAAAAAATATATAAAAATCTCCTTCTTTCATTAAAACAACACCAATTCCATTTCCTCAGGCATCACATTCCACCATAAAGGTTTTTGTGAAGTTTGGAGTAGCTAAAACTGGATCTTGGCACATTTCCTCTTTAGGATGATCAAAGAACTTAGTTGCTTCTGGAGTCCAAAAAAATGTGTCTTTATTCAGTAATTTTTTTAGAGGTGTTGTTATTTTCCCATAATTCTTAACAAACTTGTGATAATACCCTATCAACCTGAGAAATCCTCGAAGATGTTTTAGGGTTGTGGGGGTTTTCCATTCCTTGATGGCTTTAATTTTGTTAATATATACCTTAACACCTCCATGAGATGCAATATGACCCAAATATTCAACCTCTTGTACCCAAAAGAAACATTTGGAGGTTTTTTCATACAATTTTTTCTCCTCCAATAGTTTGAGCACACTGTCAACATGTTAAACATGATCCTTCCAAGACTTGTTGTAGACTAGTATGTCATCAAAAAATATTGACACAAAATTTCTAAGGAAGGGTTTGAAAATGGAATTCATCAAACCTTGAAATGTGAAAGATGCATTAGTAAGGCCAAAAGGCATGACCAAAAATTCATAATGACCTTCATGAGTTCTAAATGTTTCTTTTGGAATGTCTTCAATCTTCATTCTAATTTTATGATATCTTGAACGAAGATCCAGCTTGGTGGAATAAATTTCTCCATGTAATTCATCCAAACATTCATCAATGACAGGAATAGGAAATTTTTCTTTAATAGTGACCTTATTGAGTTCCCTATAGTTCCCTATAATACGAACACATACACCATGATCCATCATTCTTATGTACCAATACTACAGGAGCAGAGAAATAACTTTGTCTAAGTTGAATTATACCTGCCTCTAGCATTTCTGCAGCCATACGTTCAATTACACTCTTTTAGGCATAGGAATATCTTTAAGGTCTGATGTTTGGAGGAAATTTTCCTGGAAGCAAGTGAATAGCACGATCATGATCACAAATAGGTGGGAGGCCATTGGGAGTATCAAATTCCTTGGAATGATTGTCCAAGAATCTTTGGAGATCTAGAGAAACAAATGATTTCGATGTTTGAACATCTAGTGAGAATATTTGTGCAATTATGCCTCATTGTTCTTTCTTTAAAATCTTTGGAATTCCATTAGAGTTGATTATCTCCCCGATTTCCCTGCGATTCCCCTTAATTCAATTTCCTTTCCTTCCCATGAAAATTTCAAGAAAATTTCTTGAAAATTAAAATCTATCGTCCCTGAATATTGTAACCACTGGACTCCCAATACAACATCACCACCACCCATTGGAATGGAAAGCATTGGACTATTCAATACATATTCCGCCATGATTAGATTGATATTATGACACTTCCCTCAACAATTTATAGTCCCTCCATTTGCAACCATAATTTTACTCTTTGTTTTTGGATATACAAAAAAAATCAATTCCTTGGATATCTTACAATGAATAAAATTACGAGTACTATCATAATCGATCAGCGCTATTACCTTTTTTTCTTTATATATCCTTCTATCTTGATAGTTTGAGGAGTGGTAAATCTTGGCAATGCATTAAAATATATGGTCAAATTCATTTCTCTTTCTCTGGGATTGGTTCCTGGTGTATATGATATTCTTTTGATGTTTCTAGTTCCTTGTCTTCCTCCTCTTCATAATCTATGTAAAATGATTTCTTCATATCACACTTTTGACCCTTAGTGTATTTACTATCACAATTGTAACAAATCCCTTTTGCTCTTTTTTCCTCCAATTTTTGTGGTGTCAACCTTTTCAGTAGTGGGAGGCTAGCAGCAACAGGGCTTCCATCTTTATAGTTGTGAGTGGTAGACTTCCTTGTTTCCATAATTTTTCTTTCACTTTTCTTGCCACTTTGAATGCCTTCTCCAACAAATAAGGTTTCCAAAGGTGAACCTCATGTTGGATGTTAGCCTTTAATGTCCCTATGAAGACATCAACCTTATGCTCCTCAGGAATACCTTTTACCTTGATATTCAATATTTGGAAGTCCTCAATGTGTTCTGCCATTGGACCCTTTTATTTGAGATTTATCAATTGGCTAAAGAAGGTATTGCTTTGTGTATTCTCATAATGTGGTACCAATTCTTCCACAAAAATTGTCCAAGTGACAATTGATTTGCAACAACAAATCCATAAATACCACACAACTGATTTTGTTCGAAATATAAAGATCCAATGCATACCTTTTGTGTGTGCGACACATCATGTAGATCAAAGAATTGTTCCATCTGTAGTATGCATGCTACCAGATCCTTGCCATAAAACTTCCTCATATCTATCTTTCGAATGTGGTGAGTCTTAAAATCAACATTGTAGTCTCTAAAATCATAATGCATATTCCTTTTTTCCTCATCGATATTTTCATGGATTACCTTGTCACCCTTGGGAATCCTTTCTTGCAACAACTTTCTCAACGCTTCCAACTTGACATTCATTGTGTCCACGCCTACTTTAAAAAATCCCATGTCTGTTTTTAAACCCTCCTTCAAATATTCCATGTTTCCTTTTATTTTTTCTTCTAAACCGTCCACCTTAGCTTCTAGTTCATTTTTGGTTACTCTTCGCAAGAGCAATCTCATAATTTTTATATATCATGTTGCATTTCTTCCTCTTCTTCATGTTCCATAGTAGATCTTTCTAGTTGCTTACCGGATGTGTCCAATTTTTTGTTTCAAGGAATTTTGGAATCAAACAATGATATCTATGCTTCATTATGCCCTTTGAATCACCTCAAACTGATTTTTCAAACAAAACTTCTGCAAAATTTTAAAAAATACAAACATTTTGCTTCCTTTTAGGAGCTTGACCTTGAAACTATTTTATCTCTATAATTTTGGCCTCTCAAGGTTTGAAATTTTGTCCTTCGGTAGCTCTCTGAGTCTTCCTTCCAATTCCACAAGTCAGACCAAGATTGGATTCTTTAATATAAAGTTATGCCAAATATCCCAAGATGGCCTTATTATGGACTCATTTAGTAGAGCGTGTTGAAAATTCAACAAGAAAATGTGTGTCTAATTTATTTTTTCCCTTAAATAAATTAGACAATAAATTGTAATATTATCTCATAAAAACTTGTATTAGTTAACTAAGTGAGATAGACTTAGTTAGCTTAATAATTTCGAGTTGAGGGTCAATGGTGAGGCATGTAGAGTGATTATATTATTTTGGGGGTCCAGTTGCAGTTAATGCACTAGTGTAGTGTGAGTTTAATCAGTTAACTCAAAATAATTGAGTTAAAATCAGTTTAACTACTTCTAACTGAGTGATGAGCTAGTGAGAGGTCAAGTGAGTTAAATTAGATTTAATTCACAAGTAGTGATCTACCAAGTAACTCATGATTTTCTATTATTAGTTGCATGCATGTCAAATATGATGAAGAACCAGTTGAGACAAAGGTTAAAGGGAAGTAAACTATCAGTTGCATTATTAGCAAACTTCCCGGGTGCAGTTATAAAGCCATAGGATGCCCATGAAGGATTGCGCAGTCAAGGAAGATTGGAATTCCTATTTAATAGGGATTTATTTTCCTAGGGATTTCTTGAGCAAGGTAGGCTGAAGGTGGGCATGAAATTGGTTGTGTTTGTCCACTTTTGCCTAGATCAGTGTGAGACGATTGGTAGAGTGTATGAGGTTCTTGTGAGCACACATGCATTGTATTGTTTCATGGTTCATTGGCTTATTATACAATAGAGATAGAGGGGTTTTTAGCAATTGCTTTCCCCAGGAAAATCTTGTGTTGTGCGATTAGTTTACTTCTCTCTCTTACTTGCATGTGATTAAGCGATTGTGATTTATATTCCACAAATATTGTAAAATGACTCAGTATATTGTTTTAGTACATTGCGTGATTGGATTGAATCCATTGGTGTAATTTATACATGGTATCAGAGCACCAGGAATCACACTAGTGGAGAAGAAATTGAGTTTGTGTTGAACAGTATTCAAATTTGCAGAGACATTCTTTGGAGCTAGCAGCAGATCAAGATGTCTTTCAATGGCTTGAGACTAGAAAATGCACTCGAGGGCAGTTCGAATTATATTGCATGGAAGGACAGGATGGAGGCAGTGTTGGAGGACAAAAATTGAAGGAATTCATAGATATTGATATTCCCAAACCCACAGTAGCAGATGCCCAACTTCTTGATGCATGGCAGAAGAAGGTAGCGAAGGTGAGGAGGATCTTATTAGAGGGAGTTTTAGATCATATTGTCTCGAGTCTCCATGCCAAGTAAACTCCATATGCTATGTGGAAGGCCTTGACAAATCTGTTTCAAAGCAGCAGTGACCACATAAAATTGGCACTCAAGGACAAGCTGAGGAAAATCAAAATGGATAAGGGAGACACAATCCAAAAATACTTGACCAAGTTCACTCAATGTCGAGATGAGCTTGGAAGTGTTGGGATTACTGTATCTAATGATGACTTGGTGAGCCTAACACTTCTAGGCCTTCCTAAGAACTGGCATAGTTACTAGGAATCTATGAATGGGAGGGAGAAGTTACCATATTGGGAGCGACAATGGTAGGTTTAATTTTAAGAAGGAAGTTTAAAGGTTTTCTAGAAGAGTTTCATGAAGAGGATGGTTATGTCAGGAGTTTGAAAACCATAACAAGAAGAGTTTCACGGAATACCAGGGATGGATCCTCTTCCAAGACTGATGATCAGGAAAATTATGCCTTGGTTGGTAAGGCAAAGAAGGGGAAGGGGAAGCATTCCTATTCCAAATATGAGACCAACAAAGAAGGAATGAAGTGTGACATGTCAAAGGTGAAATGTTTTCATTGTCATGATCATGGACACTATGCCACAAATTTTCCACAAAATAAGAATAACAACAAGAAGGCTATGGGAGCTGCAGCGGGTGAAGCTTTGGCCTCATAGTTTGAGTTGGAATTCTCTCTCATCGCATGCATAGTTTCAACTGTGATGGGATCTATGTGGTACTTGTATAGTGGATAATATTTCCACATGAATGGCAACAAAGAAATCTTTAGTAGCTTGGAGGAGAAGGATCTTCAGATGCACATCGAGATGGGTGATGATGAGAGGTATAGTGCTACCGAGATTGGTACAGTTACTTTCTAGAGACAGACAGGTAAAAATTTCATATTAAAATATGTCATGCATGTACCAGGCATGAAAAAGAATTTAGTTTCAGTTGCTATGTTGGAGGATCTTGGATATGATGTGGTTTTCAGTGAAGGAAAGGCGTTCCTTCATCACAAAGCCACAAGACAGGTAAAGAAGATTGGGGTTCGTGTGAAGAACCTCTACAAACATTATGTAGATGGTTGTGTAGCATTGAGCAGTAAATAAAATGAGGTGGTGAGTCGAGATACTGGTGAGTTATGTCACAGAAGGTTGGGTCATCTACACCACAGTCACTTTGAGGATCATGCAGTAGATTTCTACAGGTCTCCCAAAGGGTACACTTTTACAAATAGACACATGCAAGGGATGTACCAAGTGGAAGTATACAAAGGCTACCTTTCATGAGAATGAGAACCAAGCAATGGCAATCCTTGAAAGAGTTCACTCAGACATGTATGGACCATTATCAATAGCTTCCACGGCAAAGCAAAGGTATTATGTGATTTTTTTTTTATGATTTTTCTAGAAAGCGTTGGATATTATTTCTACAGAAGAAAGATCAGACATTTTCTAAGTTTTGTGAGTTCAAAGAACTGTTATAGAAAGATACAGGGAAGAAGGCGAAGGCTCTAAGGAGCGACAATGGTGGTGAGTATATCTCTAATGAATTCAATAACTTCTACACCAAAGAAGGAATTCAGAGAGAATTGACTGCACCTCATAACCCACAACAGAATGGGGTTGTAGAAAGAAATAAGAGAACAATTGTGGGAGCATCACGAGCTATGTTACATGACCAGGTCCTACCGTTGCATCTGTGGTAAGAGGCATGCAACACAACGGTATTTGTGCAGAACTGTAGTCCTCATCGGATACTTGGCATGAGTACACCAGAGGAGCCTTTTTCAGGTAAGAAACGGAATGTTTCTTATTTTAAAGTTAATGTCTCATCTGTCTATTGCCATGTGACTAAAGATGCCAGGAAAATGCTAGGACCAACAGCAGAATTTGGGATATTTTTGGGGTACACTAATACTCCCCAAAACTATCGGGTGTATTTTCTGGCATACAGGATGACAGTTGTCAGGAGAGATGTGAAATTTAATGAGGAGAAATCCATGTGATTGTCCCTTGAGAGGGAGCCTGACTTACATGCAGAAGAGGAACTCTTAGTTCCAAAGGATGAACCTCAGGATGTCAAGCAGCCATAAGTAGAGGATCATGGAGTGGCAGAAACCACTCATGCAGAACCATCCACCAGAAATGGTAGGAAGCGCACCATAGAGGCTGATAAATTGATGCTAGATGCGACAGAGAATGTAGGTGAACCTACATCATAGCGCAAGCGGAGAAGGTCCCCAGACAGGTATACTGGATACATGGCTCTTATGAATGAGTGTATTGTGACAGAACCATCCTATTTTGAGGAAGCAGTGCAGCAGCCAACATGGGTTAATGCCATGGTTGAGGACTATGAGTCCATTATTAGAAACAGTGCATGGGAAATGGTCCCAAGACTAGTGGGGAAGTCAGTGGTTGGATCCAGGTGGATCTACAAGGTGAATCAAGAAGCAGATGGGAGTGTGGAGAAATACAAGGCTAGATTTGTGCCCAGAGGATTATCGAGGTGGAGGGGATTGACTATGAGTATACTTTTGCACCAGTTGCAAGGTACTCATCGATTAGATCTATCCTTGCACTCTTAGCGCAAATGGGGTGGAAGATACATCATATGGATGTAAAGATAACCTTTCTCAATGGAGTTATTGAGTAAGAAGTGTACATTGAGAATCTAGAAGGTTTTGAGACCTTTGACAGGGAGTCACATGTGTGCAGACTCAAGAGAGCACTGTATGGGCTGAAGCAAGCACCTCATGCTCAGCACACCAGGATCAACAACTATTTCACTGGGTTGGGATTCATAAAGAGTGAAGCAGATGCAAACCTATATCATATTGTGGTTGATGGTAAGCTTTTGATTATTTTACTTTATGTTGATGATCTTATATTGACAGGTGATGAGCATCTCATAACTTCTTGCAAAGAGGATATTGCAAGAGAGTTTGAGATGAAGGACATGGGGCTCTTGCACTATTTCCTTGGCCTGGAAATATGGCAAAGATATGGGGAGCTATTTGTATCTCAGGGCAAGTATGCCAAGGATATTATGAGGAAGTTCCACATGGAGGGCCGCAAACCCATGGAGACTCCTCTTGTAGGAAACTGGAGGAAGGAGGATGTTACTTCAGGTGAGGTAGTGGATGCTACTGTTTACAGGAAAATTGTGGGTTCACTTATGTATTTGGTGAACACAGGACCAAACATATGCTACGCAGTTAACCAGCTTAGTCAAGCTATGGTTAAGCCTACCAAGATCTTTTGGAAGGCGGGGAAGCATATTTTGAGATATCTCAAGGCAATGACAGAGTATGGATTATGGTACAGACGGACAAAGGGAGTGAAGCTTCAAGGCTTCACCGATGCAGATTGGGCAGGAAGTCCATCAGATAGGAAAAGCACATCAGGGGGCATCTTCAGCATAGGATCAACAACAATTTCTTGTTACAGAAGGAAACAGAGATCAGTTGCACCCAGTTCAACCGAGGCATAGTACATGGCAGCTAGTCAGGCTGCATGTGAGGCCATCTAGATGAGGAAGATACGTGTTGGTTTGCTTGGTCATAAGATGGATCCGACAGTGATACCTTGTGATAACCAGATTTGCATAAAACTCTCGGTTAATCTGGTATTCCATGATAGGTCCGAGCATATTGACATCTGGTACCACCATCTCAGAGATTGTGTTTAGAGGTGCATTATGTTGTTGCAGTACATTCCCACGAAGGATCAGGATGCAGATATCTTGACAAAGGCGCTTGCGTAAAGAAAATTCGAATACCACAGAGGCAAGATCGGTGCAGCTGATAATCCCTTTCTTGTTGAGAGGGAGTGTTGAAAAGTCAACAAGAAAATGTGTGTCTAATTTATTTTTTCCCTTAAATAAATTAGACAATAAATTGTAATCTTATCTCATAACAACTTGTATTAGTTAACTAAGTGAGATAGACTTAGTTAGTTCAATAATTTCAATTTGAGGGTCAATGGTGAGGCATGTAGAGTGATTCTATTATTTTGGGGGTCCATTTGCAGTTAATGCACTAGTGTAGTGTGAGTTTAATCAGTTAACTCAAAATATTGAGTTAAAATCAGTTTAACTAGTTCTAACTAAGTGATGAGCTAGTGAGAGGTCAAGTGAATTAAATTAGATTTAATTCACAAGTGGTGATCTACCAAGTGACTGATGATTTTCTTGTATTATATTCATGCATGTCAAATCTGATGAAGATCCAGTTGAGACAAAGGTTAAAGGGAAGTAAACTATCAGTTGTATTATTAGCGAACTACCTAGGTGCAGTTATAAAGCCACAGGATGCCCATGAAGGATTGCGCAGTAAAGAAAGGTTGGAATTCTTATTTAATAGGGATTTATTTGCCTAGGGATTGTGTGAGCAAGGCAGGCTAAAGGTGGGCAGGAAATTGGCTATGTGTTTGTCCAATTTTTCCTAGACCAGTGTGAGACGATTGGTAGAGTGTGTGAGGTTCTTGTGAGCACACATTTATTGTATTGTTTTATGATTCCTTGACTTATTATACAAAGAGATAGAGGAGCTTTTGGCAGTTTTTTTCCCTAGGAGAATATTGTGTTGTACGATTTGTTTACTTCTTTCTCTTACTTGCATGTGATTGATCGATCATGATTTATATTCCGCAAATATTAGTAGAAGGATTCAGTATCTTGTTTTAGTACATTGCATGATCGGATTGAATCCATTGGTGTAATTTCTACAAAGCGAACCCATACGTGATTCCACGTGTCATTGTTTCAACCTTCGACCTGAAATTGATACACGAGAAACTACATTCCATGCAATTTTTTCACTTTTTATAAAATTCAAATCCGATGCTCGAAGAGAAAGTTATGTCAATTTTCCCTGGGTCACATGTTTGAGATTAAATTCTGGAGCATGCAGAAACTCTACTTTATTTGGACCATATCTCAAAAAATGTAGAGAACCGAGATATGAAATTTTTACAATAATTTCAACCTCGAATAAAAAAAATTATAGTGAAAATGGAAATATGACCTATTTGAAGTAGTGAAACCCTATAATTCAAGATTTTGATACCAAATGTTGTGCAACCGAATCACAAATAGAAGAAAATATAGATCAATGACTTGAAAATTAACCTCTTTGAGGAGGGAACCTCCTTTACATTATAAAAATGAACAATTATTGGATGATACAAATGACAAGACCTCCTTGGTATATATATATATGACTCTAAGGGATCACAATATAATCAGATCCTACATAAAAATAATAATGTAAGGGTACAAAAATAAAAATAGTAGGCTTCTACGGGGCAAAAAAATAACAATATGGAGGCTACATGAGCACAACAATAACAATAGGGGGGCTACACTAGTATTATAGGGATCTAAAAACATATAACAACCATTAACAATCATACCTACATGCCAGAATATAATACTTGTATGACAATCTGCTTTTACGCCGAAGTCCAGTGTTGCAACGTCACTCTGATACCAATCTGTCATGCCTCATCCCACATCTACCCACTTTTACAAGCTTGCTAGGGTAAACATGACATGAGTGTCACTATGACATGATTCGACCTCCAAATTCCAGTTAAGGAAGTGGGGCCTACAAACTGAACACATATTGACATCCTACAGGGACTACATATCACTTAAGAGCTGAAAAACCACCCCAACTGATCAATCCCTGAGCTGGAACCCTTTTACTTTGACATAGCATGCAAACCGCACACATAGGTTTGCTTCCATGTTGTTATGTCCTCAATCCTTCAGTTTTGAGCATGCGGTTCCAGGATTTGTGCAACCTTTTTAGGCTAGACTCTAGACCACTCCCAAGAATTGACTGTAACTTTTCTGAATCACAATTTACATGATGAAAATGCCAACCATTCAAACTTGAAGCAAGAACTTGACCTCGATTGTATATTCCATAACAAACATTTTGTCAAATATATGGCAAACATGTAAGCTAAAGGTCATGAATGCATATATGACCATAACCGATAGTCTTCACATGAGAATCACTAAGAAGACTCTAAACCCTCTCTAGCTAGCCGCAACAACACTTATTAGTCTATGCATTCATCAACCAATATATAACTCATCAAAATATGTCAAGATCTATAGATAGATTACATCATATAACCAACATATAACCAGCAAATAACCAATTTACAAACCATGAAAAATCAGCCATAATGTCAACATGATAACCAATACAAATGCTTATAAATCACAATGGAAAAATAGTTCTTATTAACAAATTAAAATGCCAATCAAGTCAATTACTTCCACATATCACCTGGCCATATATTGGGACGAACCAAAACTCTCTTTAATCCAATCACCCTTGCGCCATATTCCAAGAAAGGATATGGGATCTCATGGAATAAACCAAACCAAGGTTTTCAGAGGCCAAACCACCTCAACCCTCAACCATAGTGATTCCACCTCTATGTCCAGAAATCACTAACATCAATGTGACTAGTCTCTACCCAAGTTGCCCAGGGCTCCAGGAACTAGTAACTCAACCCACAACCTTCCAAGGCTCCAGAGAATTTTTCCTAACCGCGACTCCAGGGACTAGCTATTCAACCCACTAAGGGCTCCATAGTGTTTGTACCAAGCCATAGCTCCAGGAACTAGTAACTCAACCCAATTTGTTCCACGACTTCCAGAGTGTTTGTTCTAACCCACAACCATAGGGAACATGAGCACCAATCATAAAACAACAAGTGGGAAACTCATAACACTATGGCTATCTAAGAAATGGAAAGGCAAGGCTAAAACCACAGTCACTCCAGTAAAATTTCCATGCCAATGATAACACATAACTAGAGAATCACGTGCATATACCATGCATCCAGAAATCAGCAAGGAGATCACGCATGCTTGCTTTGCTTTCCTTTCCTTTGTGTGTCCTTTTCCTTCCTTTACTTGTTTTTCCAACTGCTTGTTATCTTTTCTTAGCTACACTTGCTCCAAATATGGGAAAAAGATGTCAATTGATTCTCATGTACCTTTTTATTATTGATGTCTCCTTTTACTTCATTTTACTTCATTTTCCTTCATTTTTCCTCTAATTTCCCTTGCAAGCAAATTTGTGTATCTTCACCTTCCTTTTCTCCTATTTTCCTTTATTTATCATAAATAAATGTTAATTATCGCCTCTTTTATTTTTCCAATGCCTTTACCAATTTCCACAGCCATAAATAAACCAAAAGTGACCCATAATGTGATGTTTTTCCCACCATTCAACATGGAATACGTGTTTCGTGACCTTTGTCTTATTTTGCCTTTATTATCCTTTACTACCTGAAACTTTAACCTGGGGTTATTACAAATTTGTACCCCTTGGGGGAACACCGTCCTCGGTGTTCTATGACACCCATGACAAGCAAACCATTTAAAATAGAACATACTTCCCATGGAGATTTATAACACAACTCGATGCAGTATTTACAATAAACAACTGTTGAAAACACAACAAACATACCATTTACTGGAGCTTTATAACACAGCTCATTACGGTATTCACAATAACAACCATGTATACTTATGCACAATTTCTTCAACTAACAAACAATAATACTGTTTATGGAGCTTTACAAATCGAACTCGATACAATATTCACAATAATATTCACGTACATACATATGTATATTTGATTTAACGAGAAAATAAAAGGATATGATGTCTGCATCACCAACAAGAAAATATAGAGGCTCAAATATCCACCCTCAAAGTAATACCATGATTCCCTTCCTTCCCAAGAAGTTCAGAATCCAATGCCAAATTCAAACCTGCATCCAATGTCCAGTGCTATGATCCTTGCGCTGCATATCCCCTTATTGAACAGTTATCGACTCATTGTTCCAAGGCACACTCCCAATGTGCTTATGATTCCATCTGGAAATGCTAATGACCTAAAAAAAATCATTCCTTTTCCTTACCTTCTATGCTACATAATCCCTTGGGAAATCTGGTCACCCCCTTCCATGTAGTCACTCACCTTCCAATTTCCTTGGCATCGCCTTCTCTACTACACAGTCCTTCAGGCTATCCATCCATTAGCAAGTTTTCCTTGCATATAATGGTCCAAAAACCAAGGCATATCCATACCTCAAAACCATCATATCAATCATAGCATGCTCAAGGCAATAAATGGACACTATTGGGTACAAGTGTCACACAATGGCCCTGCTCCTGAAATATTTACCAACATACTGTTTCGAATTCCAATTCCTTTCACTCTATTGCTAATTCTTGCAGTCAGTTTCAACCTTCCAAACCTGGCATTTCCATGCTTTCCTGTACCAAGCACACAATTTCCATTAGACTAAAAATGAATTGAAATAAATTCAAATTATACCTCATTGATGGCTCGTCAATAAGGTACACCTGCAATTATGTTTACTTCCTATCATAACAAGTCAAATTATCCCTTTAATCAAATCATCATGTGTAGACATATCACATCTGGTTATCTAAAAAACGCAACCATCATAAATCATAATTATAAACTATGTGCATAATTAAAACATAAATAAAATATTGATACTTATCTTTCATATGGTTCTTTTCATCTATGTTTGTTCCTTGTCTTTTCGGTACACACTGAATCGGTTTCCAAATTTGGAAAGCCCCCAGTGCCTTCTCTTCTCTTCAAACACATACACACACAGGATCGATTTCCAAACTCGGCAAGTACCCAGTGCCTTCTCTTCAAAGAAACAAGGGAATTCAAAGACTAAACCACCTCTACCCTCAATATCAGCAACAAGGGCATCGAGAGACTAAACTGCCCCTACCCTAAATATCATCAACAAGGCTATCCAAAGACTAAATCGCCTCTACCCTCAATATTAGAAACAAGGGAATCCAAATACTAAACCACCTCTATGGTCAATGTCAAAAACTCAAGGTTGGTCTCATCCCAAGATGTCATCTAAGAACTACTAACGCAACCCACAACCTTCAAGGGCTCTACAGAGTTTGTTCCAACCCACGACTCTAGGGACTAGTAACTCAACCCACAAGGCTCTAGAGTGTTTGTCCCGACATGTAGGCTCTAATAACTAGTAACTCAACCCAAGTTGTTCAAGGGATCCAAAGGATTTGTTCCAACCCACAGCCATAGGGAACCCGAGAACTAATAGCCTTCCCAACACATACACATATATAGTATACAACACAACAAATACACCTACACCCAGTGTATAACTCTACATATACACCTACACTCAGTGTACAACACAAAAAATACACCTAAACCCGGTGTACAAAACCACGCATACACCTATACCTAGTGTACAACACAACACCTATAGACACACATCATACAATAAAACGAATACACATGTCATGATACAACGACTACACAATACCACATGTACACAACACAACATGTATAACATATACCATAAGACCTTCCTAATAAAAAATGAAATTTATCGTGATAACAGTGGCTCCACTGGATGGTGTGCCCCAGTACAAATGTAAAGAACCCGTAGTTCTAGTGCCTTTCTTGAAGAATCAAATTTTCAAAATTGATGAAGACTTCTTCAAACTCTTATGGACTTATCCTCAGGCTCAAGCTTGTTGAAAAATGCAATCCAAGCTAAAGACTAAATCTATACATGCTGAAAATATGCTCAAAATACTTATGCTTATTCACACACACACTCCTACCTACCCTAACAGCTGCAATCTTCATGCTTGATTCAAGCGACATGAAACCTCCAGTAAAGCCAGTCAATGAGATGATTTGATACCTGAATTTCTTGATTGTGCTTAAACCAAAAGAAAATTAGATATTGTAATGAAAAAGGTAACATAAAATATGTCTAGTTTTCATAGTGAAAACATAATTGAAAAGTTGGACTATAGAAATCTTCCATGTAGTCAACTATGGGATCATAGAAGACATAGTTTGTTTGATGGTTCTCAAGACCTTATGCATTTTTAGAAATCTCATATATGCTTTCTTTATCAACATAAGAGTTCAGTTGTGTGCTATCAAACTCATTTTCAAAAACAAGACATTCCTCCTCAATATAAAAAAAGAAAGGTAGCACCACCTTCTCTTGGTATTTTGGCATGAAAAAGATTTTAAAAAGACTGATCTTGACCATGAAGACTATAGGAATGAATTTGATATTCTAAAACTTCAATGTCTTTCTCAATGTTCTTAGCAAATTCATCCAAAAATTGAATCTTATCTTTTGACTTGCACACAAGTGACTTTATATAAGAAGACGAGGCCGAAGAAAATTTTGCATCCACTCCTCATTAGTGTGACCATCGTTCCATTGCTTAAAACCTTGAATGAAAAGAAAGTCTGCCACCAACTCTATTTTTTCCATCCATGTTTCCAAAAAGATAAGCCAAAAATCTATAAATGAATTAATATATTTGACAGGAATAATTTCAATCCATTGTGTACATTTCCCTTTAAATGAATCATAGAACAATCTGATGAAAATATCTTCATGTCTAACTCTAAGAAGTTCAGTAAAGTCACAGAAATTTGATATATGCTTCAAGGTCAAACTCAAATCTTCTCCATTAAATTTTGGACCATTCCTTAAAAAATATGCATCCTTGGGAAAAGGATTTGGGAAACCATAAATTTCTGAAAAATATACACATGCATACCTCGAAACAAGAATGACAGCATTTGAGTTCTTCACACCTGAAGGAGCTACCATGTAGTTGATTTTTTAACTCTTCAATAATGGAGAGCCGTCAAGGTAGAATGCACTTCAAAATCTCTCTCTGCCAAAATCTCTCTCGAGCTCCTGTTACCTCCAAGATATTAGCATCACTGTTTGATCACAAACTTCAGGAAATACGTCTTCAGACTCCCGGCAGACGCACCAAAATGTTATCACTAAGTTGGTATAGATGGGCTGCTCCACCAAACAACCTAGAGTAACTCTTTCAAACCAACTTATGGCTGAAAATTAGCCTTTTCAACCTAAGAGGGCTCTCTCAAAAGTAAATATGATTTATTCAAATGAAATTCAATCAGATGGCTAACTTTGTAATAGTGTTTTGAGTGTATCTGTATGCAGGTGAAAAATGTATAGTATTTACTACCATTGGGCTTATGGAGTCAGTGCTAATAAACTCAGTGACATGGTTCTCCTTGTGGAAGCTGAGGCATATAGATGTTATAATGAAAGGACAACACACACATATATACCATAGCCTAATGCTTGAAGGAAGTCATAGCATGATGTACATCAATTCTAAGTAATAAAAAATTAAACTACTGAAAGAAAATAGCAATATACAAAGGAAATATGCTCATGAAAACATTATATGAATCTCAAGTGAAGAAGAAATCCCACAACCATTGTATATTACTGATTAGAAAAAGCTTACAATAGTAGTAGTGTAAAATAACATCCTTCAACCCTTTATTCTTCCAAATTTTTCCTATTACTAGGCTTCAGTCACTTTACATTAGATGTGCCTACATGGCTAGATCATTGAACTCCTTTGATGACACCTATATTAACAAGAAGCAAAATACATGGAAATGAAACTGACATCTACTAAATTTATGGGTTAGAGACCTACTAGGACGCTTCTACTTATTTACTAGATAAACTAACTGAAAATAATGCATATTTACATCGAATATAGTCATGTGCTTGAGTGGAAATGACAATTACCAAGACAATAATACCCCCACTAAATTAGAAAACTAGTCTTCCTACTTTTAAGGAGGTGGTGTCATGATAAATGTTGATTGTCTTCATGATGAGTTTGCGGGTTGAAACAACCTTGTTGAAGACCACGATTCCACCAAAATATTCCTCTGATACTCTTTAAGCTTTCCATGTGGCTGGCTTGCCTCCAAAAGACCATCAAAACCCAAAACTTCTACAAAAACTTCCTTGCTGCAGAAACAAGGTAATCAAGGCAATTTCGTAGCGAAATTGCGTAGCAAATTGATTTCATGAATCTATGCCACTTGTTAGCCCTATTTTCTAATTTGGAAACGTTTGTTGAGTTGAATGAGCTAAAAAAAAAAAAAAATCCCACTTTGATTTTGGCCATAGTTGTGATTTTAAGAAAAAAGTCACCTACAATGATTTCGTAGCGAAATCTGGGTTTCAAGCGTGGGATTCGCTACGAAATTTTCTAATTGGAGGAAAACTCAAAAAATGTCCTTTCTTCTTCAAATTTTTTGCCTATGGTTGTTTAAGATGATAATATGAAGCACGATAAGGAAAAATTGTTTCAAAATACCTCTTATCCTCCTCAAGAAGCAGCATTTTCCCCTTTAGCAATTTTATCTACCAATAAAAATGGAGTTTTTTTTTTTTAATTATTTCGTTCTGAATAAGAACCTCTCTTGGTTGTTTAAAAAACATCTCCATGTGTCCGGAATCGACATTTGAAAAACATGTCTAAAACAGGAAAAGACACATTCTGAAAATAGATCTCAAATACATCTTCGAATATCCAAATTTGTAGCACCTGTGAGAAAATTGAAAGAGGTTAATTTTATCTCATCTGTTTTTAAAAATAACCTCTCTTATTTTTGAAGAATTCATCTCTATTTACCCAGAAAATTATCTTGAAGTTTCCTACTCAAACAGTAAAAAAACACAGAAAACCCTTTGTATCTTCTGGTAAAATCTCATGCAGCTAGCTTTGATGAAGTCCTCTGCAATACTAGGGTATTCCATGACCAATTTTAAGTCCATAGGTTCATACATGACCACTGAATCTCCCTTGTTTTTGTTCTTATATGTTTCCATCTCCTCCAAAAAAATGTTACCTTCTTTGAAAGTTGACACCTAGAAAAAGTGTAAATGACAACAATTTGTTTGTTGACACATGGTGGAAACTAACCTATGACATCAGCTAGAGCTATAATTAGACAAAATTTAAAAAGAAAAAAAAGAAGCTAATAAGGATTGACAAGGTAAGTGATTAGGCTCGAATGCATGAAGGCTTAGATTAGGAAAAAAGAAAAAGTGGAAGTGAGACAAAATGATGAGGTGGTGTGATGAACATGCATGGCACACATTTAATAATGATTTAAAACAGGTAATCATGTGATGGAAACTTGACCTATACCCTCTCATAAGGTGAAAACTCAACAATATATGATTTTTTTTCAAAAAACATGAGTTCGTAGCAAATTCAGTTAGAAAGTTGGCAGATTTGCTATGAACTTGTCAGGTGAGTTCATAGCGAAAATCACCTATTTTGCATAGAATTCGCTACAGACTCAAGAAAAAATAGAGAGGTGGCTAAAAAAAAAATTTAAACCAAAACATGGAGATTTTTGATGGATTTTTTTAGATTTGACCATGATGGAATGACATGTGGGACTCTTCAAACTTAAAATTATGACCAATTCACAAAATTTTATCAATTTCATGCATTAATTTACCAAGACAATAAAACCAATGCCTAATGACCTTCCTAATAAAAAACTGAAATTTTATTGGTGATAACACAACCTTCAACATTGCCTACCATAAAATAAACATAGGCAAGTATAAGCACATAATATAATATCATATCCACATGATACTAAACTCATAGATCGTCCAGGACTACTATGCCCACTTGATTCCTCATAAACCAAGAATATTTTCATGTTATTCACTTGCATAAACAATCATTCGTCGACAAGAATGATCTGTGACGACCCTATCAAACAATTTCATGCATACATACATACATATATATAAACATTAGCATAATCATGATCAAAGCACAATTACGAGTGTTAATAAGGTCAAGGTTAAGATAACTCCCTTTATCCGTGCAATGCATGCACAATATTGAGAACATCAGTTCCCAACATAGCCAAGGCATATGTTACCTCAAATCCACTTACTTTACCTTTCATGTTACCTTTCTAATGATTGTCCTACAATTCTCAATTTGCCTCTCAATGGACCCAACCAACCCAACCGGTTGTCATATTCTTGCATCTAGGTACCCTTCATTCATGCATCAGGCCTTATCTCGGCCTTACATTACCTGCTGGGTTTCATTGAGCTCTCCCTAACCTCCATTAAATTTCCTCTTTCCCCAACCAATTCGCATGACCCTAAAACCATAAAAGGCAAGAAAAAGAATCAAACAAGAATAAAACCATGAAAATAAAATAACAATATGACACCACAAACAAAGTGGCATGGCCATGCACTAAACACAATCAAAACAACAAATCAAGCGCAAACAAATAAAAAATTATTGAAAGAACAAAACTAGCAAAAGACACCATGACTTAACCCCATGGTTCCCAACACTTCCAAATGAAAGCTCAACTCGAGCCTTCTTCAATATTTTTTAGCAGTATCTTTGCCATGCAATTCCCTACATCATACTTCCATAAACACACAATGGTTAGTGCATGATAAATATAACAATATACCAGTTACCTTACCTGTTGTACCCAACATGATACCCTGTAAATGTACACGTACATACCGTCTCTCAAAGGATTTTGATTCCCTTGATGAATCTAGCCATAACTGAAAACTAGTTGTTATGCCTGCATCTAATCCATCATCTACCATGTAGCTTCCTCGACCCCTAAGTGCTTCCACACACTTTAACTTTCTTTATCACTCAACCCCCAAGCATGAGATTATTCCAATACAAGTTGCATTGAGGTTCTGCCCATAACTCTACATCTGGTTCCATTCCCACCTCATTAATGGATACATGATGATCTGCTGCATAGATCCGGGGAAATCTCTGACCTACATCCCTAATTGTATATGCTTCCTACGTAGATTTGAGGCCTACCACGGATCCATTGTGCATATCTGGTAAATCCTTCTTATGATGTTCTCATCATAGTTTCAACATCGTAATGGTTGTTGAGCCCCAAAGATGTCCTTTTCTTTCACCAAATTTCACTTCATTTCCTTTTTCCTTTATCAGTTATAGGCTTAAAAGATCAATAGGATTGATTAAATTCACTTTAAGAATGCATACAATGACTGACTTACTATACTTTCGTGGTTTTGTTGTTGTAGTAATTTTTTACTAGACTTAGCTATAGAATGCAACCATTCTGTAGCTAGTCGCCTATTCCGCAGCTATCTTCATGATCACACAGGTTACAGGTGTCACTTAAAGGAAAAACGCATATGGTTGAATTCTAGAACTCACCTACATCATTCCTTGCCCTCTACGAAGTCTGAGCAAAAATCTGCAAGTGGTTATGCACGTGGAGGAAACCCAAACTAAGAAGTAGATTCCTACCAGGACAAGGACTCTACAGATGTCTTCAGCAAAGTACAAGGCCTCCACAAGATTTCTAATTTGATTTTAATTGAAAAAGACACTTATCCCTATTTCTTCTCCAGGGCAGTTATGTATTTCTCTTATAATAATAACTCGGGAAACCGAGAGACAGTTATTTAGTTGATGTTTTATTGTTAAGTTGTCCAAGACCGTAATACTCAGTTTTTGAAGCGTTTTACTTTAATGAAAGAATAACAACTTTAATACATGATCTAAAGCAATATTGAGGAGATTCGTGTGCTAATCTGGTGGTAGAGGGCCCCTACTGCCCGAGAGGCTCTGTGCATATTGTTTAGATAAGTAACTTTAGCTCTATTTCGTTCCTAATT
Source organism: Pinus albicaulis (assembly GCA_034641835.2). Lineage (NCBI taxonomy): Eukaryota > Viridiplantae > Streptophyta > Pinopsida > Pinales > Pinaceae > Pinus > Pinus albicaulis. Next base: position 573,736,381 of record CM076572.1, read on the forward strand.
TAGGTAGTTTTCTGAACTTTATGTTTTATGCTCACTTACATCGAATGTTATAGCCAGTCTTGCTCTTATGAATTGTTCCAAAATATCACTAACACTGAATAAGATAGAGTTGTAGTATTTCAGAGATTAATTGCATTTTAGTTCAACTGTAGTATTTAGAAGGTTAATTGCATATTAGTTCAGTTCTGTTTAATGTATTTTAAGTTTTATTAGCTAGTTGTATTCTAGTTCTGTTAAATTAGACTTAAAGGCATTAATTATTTACAAAATTCTCTTATTCTTAATCTCTGCTAATACATCATTATCATAGGAACAAGAATTGGTAATGTCATTTTGAAGTCTTGACTGTTCTGCAATTTCTCATAATTTTACAAACTGCCTTTTTCCAAAACTATTCCAAAAGATTTCTAACCTTTGAATCAGGCTTAATAGTGACATTTTGAGTTGCAGAATGGATTAATTTTAGTGTCATAAGTTAATTTAGAGTAGGGTTCCTTACTATGTTGCAGATAATATTTTCCAAATGTGTTCCAACAAATTTCTAACCATGGATGAGATTTTCTCTGTGATATTGTAAGTTGTTGTTTACTTAGAAGAACCTCATTGCATTAAACTTATCCTTTTCTCAAGTTGTTCCAACATACCTCTAATGAAATGAATTTGACTGAGTTCATGTTATGAGTTATTTTTTCTTGTCAAGTTTTGCAATCTGCGAATTATCATTTTCTGTTCTTAGGTGCCATACATAGTTTAGAATAGATTTTGCTCTGTTTTAGTGTGACCAATAGCTTCTCTTTGCCAACAAATTAGTTCTTTTCCTCTTAGCATAAAAACACAAAACCAAAAAAACTAGAAAAACACTAAACACAACGAAGTAGGAAGCAAATACCTAGGCACATATAGTGCACTTCACTTCAACAGTTTACTAGCCCTGGTTGACAATTTATGACATCAATTTAGAAACACTGAGTTGACTAGACATTTTGGCGCCGTTGCCGGGGAAGTGTAACTAGGTAGCCTTGTTTCTTACCTCCCAAAAACAATGATATGCATAGAGAAAGAGACTCAAGGGGTAGATTCATAAGAAGCAGAAGCTTGATTCCTAGAACACCACTTGTTCCACCAAGACCAAGAGGTAGCACACCTCCAACTCAAACCCACATCCCATGCTTTACTGATCATAGAATTCCAGAAGACTTAAAGTCATATATTCCATCAGAAAGACCTTCCACTTCATCCACTAAACCTGTCCTAGAAGAAGATTCAAGGACCCCTGCTAGAGACATAAACTTTTCCACTTCCACAGGAGAATCAACCATGGCAGAAGAAGGGGGAGGAGGAGTCTTTAATGGAGAACATACACTATTTGGAGGGGGTAGAGGTAGAGGTAGAGGAGAAGGAGGTAGAGGTGCAGAAGGAGAAGGAGGTAGAGGTGAAGAAGGAGGCAGAGGAAGAGGTATAAGGGAAATGGGAAGCTCTTTTGGGTTTCCTATAGTAGATGAAGAAACCAATGCAACTATGAAAAACATTTCACCCTCTGTCCTTCCAAAATTTTATGGACTCAAAAGTGAAGATCCCAAAACCTTCCTATTTGAAATTGAAGTCCTATGTAGAACCTATGATTACTTACAAGATGCCCAAAAACTTAAACTATTCCCTTCAACATTGAAAGGAGCAGCATTAAAATGGTTTATGAGTTTGATCAACAGTTCTATTAGGACATGGGAAGACATGAAACATACATTTCTAGAGAGGTATTTGGATTACTGTATGCCAGTCAACCATAAGGAGGAAGTGTTTAAAATGCTACAAAAAGAGGATGAAAACCTGGAATATTTGTTGGAGAGGTTTAACTACAACATCAAAAGAGAAAAAATGGAAAACCTAGACCAAGATACCTTGAAAGCTCTCTTGTTGAAGACAATTAGGGATGAATGGCTAGATATCCTTAATATGATGGGAAAAGGGGATATATCTCAGCTCACATTACCTAAAATAGCTAAATTATGTATCAACCTTTCAAGAGGGAAATCTAAAACTGTAAAAAGACTAAGAGACCCTGCTCTTGCAAGGGTAAGTAAGTCTACTTCTGGGACAGTAAGTAGGGTAGAAATAGGACATATGCTTGATGAATTCAAATCTGAAATTCTAGGGAGTCTTAGTGAGAAAATAGACACCCTTAAGTTACAAAACAAGCAAAAAACTAAATCTGATGCCTTAGCAATCTTTTGTCCCAAATGTAGAAAGAAGCATGCCTTGAGAGAGTGCCCTTTGGATGCAAAAGTAGTAGAGACTTGTGTAATTTGTTCAGAAAAACATGAGACCAAGATTTTTCCTTCACTTCCTGGTCTTAAAGCTGTATTTCAAGAACAAACCCCTACAAATTCCACAGAATCTCTCAATTTTGTCTCTAGAAGGCCTTGGCAAGGACCTCAAACACAAGGATTCCATGATCAGCTGTATAATCAACCCCCACCAAATTGGAATTCTTGGCAGCAACCTTGGCCCCAATTCCAAAATCAATCTCAAACTTGGGCACAAGGAGCACAAAATCCCTATGGAAGATACTCTCATTACTATCAATATCCACCATCCTATCCACCATATCCACATTTCCCTCCTCAACAAAATCTTCAACAAAACCCTCAACAGAATCCTCAAAATCCACAACATCAAAATTCACCACTTCCATTACCATTTCCTCAGAAAAAAAATCAGTTGCCTGCCCAACCCAGACCAAACCCCAACAATAAAAATCCTCAGAACACATACATGATAGAAGGCCAATATTTTCCAACCTATTTGATCACTCCTTTAGACCTTAATGATGTTCAACTTAGGGCTGGAAGAATACTTGAAAAGAAGAAACCTTCTATAATCATACAAGAACAAAACAACTTTGAGAAAGATTCTCTACGGGTAAATAAAAGTCTTGAAGAAGACACATCTTTTCAAGACCCAAACATTGACAAACCAAAACAAAAAGAACCAATAATTTCAACTCCTATATTAGAGCAGCCATCAACATCCACCTCTACACCTCCCTTTCCAGAAAGATTACAAATTGATAGGGGTGTAGAAAAACAAATTATGGTGCCTAATTATGATTTCCTAGATGAGCTAAGGAATGTTTGTATTAAGATCCCATTATTACAAGCTATCAAGGAAATTCCAATTTTAGCAAAAAAAATAAAGGAGTTGAGCATGAAAAAAATAGGAAAAAGAATAAAGGAGACAAAGAAAATTCAACTAGCAGGAAAAATAGCAGATATCATGATGGGTAAGATTTCCATTCCAAAGTATCTAGACCCAGGAAATCCAGTTGTTAAAATACACATCAATGGAAATGAGATCCAAAACACACTTATTGATTTAGGAGCAGCAATCAATATCATGAGTAGACAAATCATGGATAAATTGAAACTTCCTAATCTTCTTTTTACACCCACATTATTACAATTATGAGCCAGTCTATAATTCACCTGATGGGGTAATGAAGACATTCCGGTGTCCCTAGATTCTTGAGGAATATCCTGTGGATTTATGATCTAAATCCTAAGAATAATCTAGGAGGGCATCCTATTATGTTGGAAGACCTTGGTTAGATCTGATTGATTTCTTCATTAGAGAGCACATGGATCCGGTGAAATATGCGCATCTCGATGGTAGTTCAGAAATTTACCTTGTATCCTCCGGCCAAAGACAATTCTGAGAGATGGAGTGATACTGTTGGATTGAGGATGAAGAAGACATACAACCTCTCTTCACAATTTAATTAGTGAGAATGGCTTGATTCTAAATACCCTTAAATTTTAAAATCCTCTTCGGAATAGAGAAGTGAGCAATTTCAAGAAGAATCCAACATTGAGTTTTAATCATCAAGACAGATGTCTCTTTACTCCATGGATAAATTTGGCAGCTCTACAATTGAGATATTTCCAGGCAAAACTTTAAACATAAACAAGAACCTAGAGAAATCTCAACAAGAAGAGCTAGTCAAAATATTACAAAGACATTCTTCTGCATATGCATGGGAGTACACTGATATGAAAGGGATAAGCCCCAAGACTTGCACTCATCACATCTATATAGAGGAAAATTGTAAACCAATCAGACAACCTCAAAGACGGATGAATCCAAATCTTAGGGAGATTGTTAAAGAAGAATTGCAAAAATTGTTAAATGTCAACTTCATCTATCCCATTTCAAATAGTCAGTGGGTTTCTCCTTTGGTAATTGTGCCAAAGAAAAATGGTAAATGGAGGGTATGTATTGACTACCGGGAATTAAACAAAGCTACTCTTAAAGATCATTTTCCCTTACCTTTCATAGATCGGGTGTTAGATACATTAGCTGGCAAAAAGTACTTTTCATTTCTAGATGGGTTTAGTGGTTATAACCAAATTCAAGTAGCACTTGAAGATCAAGACAAAACCACATTTACCTGTCCTTGGGGTACCTATGCTTACCGAGTATTGCCATTTGGATTATGCAATGCACCTGCAACATTTCAAAGGGCAGTATTAGGAATCTTTTCGGATCTAATACATGATTGTGTAGAGGTATATATGGATGATTTCACAGTTTATGGAAACACATTTGAAGAAGCCTTAGAAAACTTGGAAAAAATTTTAAAGAGATGTAAAGAAGCAAATCTTTCACTAAGTCATGAGAAGTGTTTTATGATGTTTTCTGAAGGAATTGTTTTAGGACATCACATTTCAGGGGATGGGATTAGAGTTGATGAGTCAAAAGTTGAAGTCATCTCTAACTTATCTATTCCAAGTTGTCAAAAAGATGTTAGGAGTTTTATAGGATTTACAGGATATTATCGAAGGTTTATAGAAAACTTCACCAAGATAGCATCTCCACTTTTCAAATTACTTACCAAGGACTATGAATTCAAGTGGAATCCTGATTTCCAGTTAGCCTTTGAGACCCTGAAAACAAAAATCTCCGAAGCACCTATTTTAAGGGGACCTAACTGGAAGTTACCTTTTCATATTTCAACAGATGCCTCAGATACAGCTTTAGGAGCAGTATTGGGACAAAAAGACCTGATTCCTTATGCCATCTACTATACAAGTAAAAATTTGACTCCTTCAGAGTTAAATTATACTGTAACTGAAAAAGAGTTCTTAGCTTTTGTTCATGCCATAAATAAATTTAGACACTATATAACAGGCTATGAAACTTTTGTTCACACAGATCACTCTGCAATTAAATATCTAATGAACAAATCAATTACTAATGGCAGAGTCATAAGATGGTTATTTCTTTTACAGGAATTCAACATTACCATTCTAGATAGGTCTGGGAAGCAAAACACAGTAGTTGATTTCCTATCTAGACTCCAAAACATCAAAGACAATACTCCAGTTGAAGATCAATTCCCTGATGAATATCTTTTTGCAATTTCTACTCAGACTCCTTGGTTTGCTGACATTGCTAATTATTTAGTTTCAAGGAAATTTCCTTCAATAATGAATGCAAGAGACAAAAGAAATATCATTTATGACATTGTAAAATATTCATGGTTTGCTAATGAGTTATACAAAACAGGCCCAGATTTTATCATTAGGAGATCTGTTCGGGAAGATGAGATGCCTGAGATCCTCAAGGCATGCCATGATGAACCTTGTGGCGGACATTTTACTGATAAAAGAATAGCTTATAAGATCCTTCATTTAGGATATTATTGGCCATCCATTTTTAAAGATGCTAAAGAGTATGTCAAAAGGTGTGACAGTTGCCAAAGGGTAGGGAAACCTTCTCCTTTAGGTGAGATGCCATTGCAGCCTCAGGTACATATTGAACCTTTTGAAAAATGGGCTTTAGATTTTGTAGGACCTATTAGTCCTCCATCAAGACAAAAAAATATATATATTAGTTTGCACTGATTATGTTACCAAATGGGTAGAGGCCAAGCCATTACTTTCTGCTACTGAAGCATCTGTAGTTAATTTTCTTTTTGAGGACATTTTTACTTGTTTTGGTGTCCCAAGAGAAATTGTTACAGATCAAGGAGCTCAATTCACATCAAAGCTAGTGGAACAAATGGTGGAGAGGTACAAAATCAGACACAGAAAATCTACTCCCTATCATCCACAAGAAAATGGTCAAGTGGAATCTACTAATAAGGTCATTGAAGGGATCCTAACAAATATTGTTCATTTACATAGAAGAGATTGGGCAGACAGGCTTCCTGAAGCCTTGTGGGCCTATAGAACTACATGGAGAAGCACAACAGGTCATACTCCTTATGAAATTGTTTATGGAAAACAAGTTTTGTTTCCCATAGAGTTTCAGATTCAAACTTTTAAAATGGCAGTTCAGCTAGGACTTGATCTAACAGAGGCACAAAAGCACAGATTGGAGCAGATTAATGAATTGGATGAGATCAGACAAGATGCAGTTCAGAAAACAAGTATAGTCCAGCAGCAAAGGACTAGATGGCATGATAATTATATCAAGGAAAAGAAGTTCAAAGAAGGTGACTGGGCTCTCTTGTTTGATTCAAAGTTCAAATATTTTCAAGGTAAATTCCAAACACATTGGCTTGGGCCATATGAAATTGTGAAATTTTTTGACAATGGAGCAATAAAAATCAGGACAATAGATGAAGAAGAGGTCACTTTTCTTGTAAATGGTCATAGATTGAAACTGTATCATAAGCCACTTTCAAGAGAAGAATTTGTCAAGAAATTCCAAGAGAACAGTGATGTGAAGTTAATGAAGAAGAATCCTTCTTCTTCATCAACTTAATTGAATTTTCTGAAGTCAGATTCATAAAAATAAAAATAGTAATAATAATAATAATAATAATAATAATAATAAAGTATAAACATGAAAACTAATCACTGATTAGCATGTTTATACAGAAAAGATAAAGTGAAAATCAGAATTCTTCTGACACTTTAACTTTTCAAATTTGTTCTTTTCCTACAAGCAGCTATCATAAGTGATCACATTCCACTTATGATCTATTTCACTCCATTATTCATTCATATCTCATTCACTCCATTCATTCATATTTCATTCACTCCATTAATCCATACTTCATTCACTCCATTTCATGGTCCATCTCATTTCCATCTCAGATTTCTAAATTTGATCTCTTTCTGCAATGGAGTATTACAAATCATAAGTTGCAGCCCACTTTTCATATTTCATTCCACTTCACATTTGTGATCCATTTCATTCCATTATATTTCACTTCACTCATGCTTCATTCCACCATATTTCATGATCCATTTTAATTCATTTCATACTACATTCCATCCATGTTTCAAATCATTTAATTCCATGTTTCAAAGCTTTTACAGGTATATTCTGCAGCCAGACATTCTGCAGCCAGACATTCCGTAGCCAGACATTTTGCAGCTAGATATCCTGTAGGCACTTATCCAGTAACCACTTGTTCAGCAGCAAATTGATCCTGCACACCTATGTCAACAAGAAAAATAAAAGGGATCATGAAGACTGAAATATCAATGATTTTCAAAGGAAGACAAAGCATATTAAAACCAAAAAAATCAAAGGAAAGGCTAAGGTAAAGTTGTGAAATTATTATGATAACAGATTATGAAAGTTATAGTATGGTTAAGTCATGTATGTTTCATAAAGTTATTTTGATTATTCGTATTGATAAATCCTATTAAGCCTATCATAAAACCCTTGGACAAATCCCTTCCATTCTGCCATATCAAATCATCAATTATTAAAACTTAACGGTTAGTAGTTGAAGTGACCTATTAGGTCACGTCACTAACCCGAAGTATTCAGTGATGATTTTGAAATTCTCACGAGATTTCTTCGCGGTCTTTCACTCTATGACAGCTCTCAAAATCATTCATTCGTGTAAATTCACCCTCACCGTATTTCACTCATTCCATAACCACTTCATGTCATTTTTCCGTAGCCAATTCCTAGCCAATTCCGGTCTGCAGAAACAGAGAAGTCATATTTGGGGTGAAAACAACTCTCTACAACCATTTTTATCGTGAATAGAAGAGTAGTAACGGAGCAATAAATTGAAGGTTGAGAAAAGAAGCCATGGGTCTCATTGTAAGGTCCGAACCAGTCGGAACCAAATACTTAGAGGGTTACCCACAGATTAGAGAGATGCTATAGTAGGTTGGGTGGTTACAGTTTTTGGAAAAGTTCAATGGTTTTCATAAGGAGGTAATCAAGACATTTGCATGGTCATTCAACGGATCCGAAGTTGAAATAGGTGATGTCAAATTCACTATCACGGAATCCTTCATTACAGAAGCAGCAGAATTACCAAGGCAAGGTGAACGATGGTTCAAAAACAAGGAATTTCACAATGAGGCATGGAGGCAGATGCTCAAAACACTAGGTATGGATATCTCAGTTTTCAAGAAAGGCATTCCTAGTTCAGCCTTAAAGAATAAGTGGCGAAATATGTTGTTAATTCTGCAAAAGTTTATAACTTGTGAAGGAAGGTTTGGCACCCTATATGTTTATCATATTTGGCTTATGATGCATTTCCTAGATGAAGAAATCAATTTACCCTTTTTCTTACTCCATAACCTAAAGAGGATGGCTTCTAATGTACAAAAAAGGGTTCAATTCTTAGAAACCACCTTGTATCACCATGGCCTAGTTAAAATCCTAATTGAGCATCATTTGAGAAAGGTGGGAGACAATTGGGATGAGTTCCTCTTGAGGAATCACTTTGAAGAACCTAAAGAAACTCCATCTGAAGGAAAACTTGCAAGAAGAAGTAGGAGAGGAAAAATTTCCAAATCTGTTGAAATTAAAATAGGTAAATCCATACAAGAATACAGTGAGGAGATTATCTCTGAAAAATTGGCTGAAATCAAGAAACAACTTAAAAAGGAGAAGATAATAAGAAAGTATGCCAAGGAGAGAGGTGAGGGACCATCTAAACTAAGAAGAAGCCATAGGCTTAGAGGCATATTGAAGAAAACAGGGGTTAAGAAAACGGGAATCATAAATATTGAGGATGAAGAGACACCAATTGATAGATCACCTGAGTAGCCGTACGAAGAGGATATTCATATAGGAACTCTGGAGGTAGACCCAGCACAAAAAAAAATCTATAATTATGTTGAGTCATTGGAAAAGAGAGCCTCAGAAAACAGAGGAAGAAATCCTAACCCACAAGAGTTTTCCATTGAAATGCTGAGAAGAGATAAATATGAACTGGAAGTACTTAATAGGCACATAAAAAATGAAAATGAAATTTTAAGGGAACAAGTTAAGCTGAAAAGTAACATGAACACAACTCTCTCTCTGCAAATGGAAAAATTATACAAGGCTAGTGAGAAGCTGAAGAAGAAAAATAAAAAGTTGAGCAAGGCACTTATAAACCTGAGGTTCAAATTATTCATAAGAAAGACTAGGATTGCATTGAACATCAGGAAAAGAAGAAAAAGGAAGTTATATGTCCTAGCATAATTTTCAGAATACATGGATCGATTGCATGAGGACATGCAAAAGCTTTGCGGGGTATGTTGAGCCCCGAAGATGTCCTTTTCTTTCACCAAATTCCACTTCATTTCCTTTTTCCTTTATCAATTATAGGCTTAAAAAGATCAATAGGATTGATTAAAGTCACTTTAAGAATGTATACAATGACTGACTTGCTATACTTTTATTGTTTTGTTGTCATAGTGATTTTTGACTAGACTTAGCTACAGAATGTAGCCATTCTGTAGCTAGTCGCATATTCCGCAGCTATCCTTATGTTCACACAGGTTACAGGTGTCACTTAAAGGAAAAACGCATATGGTTGAATTACAGACCTCATCTACATCATTCCTTGCCCTCTACGAAGTCTGAGAAAAAATCTGCAAGTGGTTATGCACGTGGAGGAAACCAAAACTAAGAGGTAGACTTCTACCAGGACAAGGACTCTACAGATGTCTTCAGCAAAGTACGAGGCCTCCACAAGAGTTCTAATTTGATTTTAATTGAAAAATACACTTATCCCTATTTCTTCTCAAGGGAAGTTATGTATATCTCTTATAAGAATAACTTGGGAAACCGAGAGGGAGTTAGCTAGATTGATGTTTTATTGTTAAGTTGTCCAAGACTGTAATACTCTATTTTGAAAGCGTTTTCCTTTAATGAAAGAAGAACAACTTTAATACATGATTTGAGGAAATCTTGAGGAGATTCATGTGCTAATCTGGTGGTAGAGGGCCCCTACTGCCTGAGAGGCTCTGTGCATATTGTTTAGATAAGTAACTTTAGCTCTGTTTCGTTCCTAATTTAGGCAGTTTTCTAAACTTCATGTTTTATGCTCACTTACATCGAATGTTACAGCTAGTCTTGTTCTTATGAATTATTCCAAAATATCACTAACACTGAATGGGATAGAGCTGTAGTATTTCATAGATTAATTTTATTTTAGTTCAGTTGTAGTATTTCATAGGTTAATTGCATATTAGTTCGGTTTTGTTTAATGTATTTTAAGTTTTATTAGATAGTTGTATTTTAGTTATGTTAAATTAGACTTAAAGGCCTTCATTATTTACAAACTTTTCTTGTTCTTAATCTCTACTAATACATCATTATCATGGGAACAAGAATTGGTAATGTCATTTTGAAGTCTTGATTGTTCTGCAATTTCTCATAATTTTACAAACTGCCCTTTTCCAAAACTATTCCAAAAGATTTCTAACCCTTGAATGAGGCTTAATAGTGATATTTTGAGTTGCAGAATGGATTAATTTTAGTGTCATAAGTTAATTTAGAGTAGGGTTCCTTACTATGTTGCAGATAATCTTTTCTAAATGTGTTCCAACAAATTTCTAACCATGGATGATATTTTCTCTGTGATATTGTAAGTTGTTGTTTTCTTAGAAGAACCTCATTGCATCAAACTTATCCTTTTCTCAAGTTGTTCCAACATACCTCTAATGAAATGAATTGGATTGAGTTCATGTTATGAGTTATTTTTCTTGTCAGTTTTTGCAATCTGTGAATTAGCATTCTCTGTTATTAGGTGCCATACATAGTCTAGATTTTGCTTTGTTTTAGTGTGACCAATAACTTTTCTTTGCCAACAACTTAGTTCCTTTCCTCTTAGCATAACAACACAAAACCAGAAACACTAGAAAAACACTAAATACAAAGAAGTAGGAAGAGGATACCTAGGCATACAAAGGACTTCCGCCTAATATGATTTTTCCTACTAGCCCTAGTTGAGAATTTATGACATCAATTTAGGAACACTAAGTTGATTAGGCAGTAGTTCCTACATCTTCTAGCATCAAACTCACCCCAAATTAGCTCCTCAACTCTGATGCCTCTGACACCCTTAAAACCTTCCCACCAGATGTCTGCTTTTTCATTGATATTGAAGATAGTAATTTGGATATCATGTATTTTCCTGGAAAATATCCCTTCTCACTCCTCCTACAAGGATGCTAGTGGTAATGGCGATGATGTCTCTCGGAACAGGAGCTAAAATGAAATCCATAAGAACTACCCCTCTTTTCAGGTGTATCCAAATATATGCCACCTATGTTTGTATCATCTTTGTCCAACCTTTGTCTTCTAAGAGACCTGCTGCCATATGCCTCATTAGTCTTCTCATCATATCCATGACTGATCCCCATCTCTCTCTGTCTTTGCAAATTCTAAAATCTCTAAAGGATGATTTTATTAACTTCTGCTTTATTTTCGTGAGCTTTGGCAAGCCTTTCCTGTGTCTCAATCAACTTGTCATTATTTGTCTTATCACTTTTGATCTCTGCCCTCAGACTCCTCATTGTATCAACCATATCAGGATAATACTCTTCTCCTTTTTGCTCAATTTATCTTTCTCATTCCACTAAATTCACATCAGGCCTATAAGGGGAGTCATGTGAATCGTAGTCCACTACTATTCTCTTCATCCCCGGTCTTCTATTTCCTACAAGAATACCATGTTATATAAATCAAATAGACGACATAATCAAAACCATATCTAAGTGTGTGTCAGGGGAGGGTATCACATCTACGTAGTTCGGTCCAGCTTAGTATGACACAATATCACAAGTATATCGATTCATACATGAATACTATAACCATTATCATTTGCACAATCCAATCCAAATTAGCACAATACATATAACATCAAGATATTAGTTGCAATGACAATAATCATCATGCATGTTACCACAATGCATATAACAACAATTTATTATCACACATTACTAACCGATGCAAGTGCATATGACCGCACTGATTAACTAGCATCTATCATGCATGTAATCACAATAGAAATAGAATGACAATCATGCATATAGCAACCATTAACCATCATACCTGCATGCCAACATATAATACTTGTATGATGATCTGCTTTTACCCTGAGGTCTAGTGTTTCAGCCTCGCTCTGATACCAATCTGTAATGCCTCCTCCCACATTTACCCACTTTTACAATCTTGCCAAGATAAACATGAGATGAGTGTCCCTATAACATGACCTGACCTCCAAGTTCTAGTTAAGGAAGTGGGTCCCACAAAATTAACACATATTTACATCCTACAAGTACTACAAATCACTCGGGAGAATAAAAACCACCACAAGTGATCAATCACATAGTTGGAACCCTTTTAATCTGACCTAGCACCCCAACCACATGCATAACAAGGCAAGGGTGTTGTTATAGGTCTCCAGTCGCACACATAGGCCTACTTCCATGCGATTATGGCCTAAATCCTTCAGTTCTAATCATGCAGTTTCAGGATTTGTGCCACATGTTCAGGCCAGCCTCCAGACCACTGCCCATGATTGCTTATAAATTTCCATAATCATAATTTACATGATGCCAATGCCAAACATTCGAACTTGAAGCAATAAATTGACCTAGACTGCATAATCCAAAACAAACATTTCGTCAAACATCTGGAAAACATCTAATTTATAGGTCATGAATACATATCTTATCATAACTAATAGTCTTCACTCGAGAATCATTGAGAAGGCTTTAAACCTTCTCTAGCTAGCTGCAACAACACTTGTTAGTACATGCATTCATCAACCAATCAATAACTCATCAAAACATGTCAAGAGCCATATATATATTACATAATATGACCAACATATAACCAACATAGAAACCATGGCAAATCAGCCATAATGTCAACATGATAACCAGTACAAATGCTCATAAATCACAATGGAAAAATAACTCCTATTAACATATGAAAATTCTAACCAAGTCACGGACTTCCACGTACCACTTGACCATATATTGGGCTAAACCAAATCTCTCTTTCATCCAATCACACCCGCCCCATTTTCCAAGAATGAATGTGGGAAATCATGGAATCAACCAAAACAAAACCAAACTAGGGCTTCCAGAGAATGAACCACCTCAACCTTCAACCACAGTGATTCCACCTCTATGGTTTGGAAATCACTAACATCAATCTGATCAGTCTGTACCCAAGTTTTGCATGGCTATAGGAACTAGTAACTCAACCCACAACCTTCCATGGCTCCAGAGTGTTTGTTCCAACTACCCTCCATGGACTAGTAACTCAATCCACCAAGGGCTCCAAATCCTTTGTCCCAACCTACGACTCTAGGAACTAGTAACTCAACCGAAGTTATTTCAGGTCTTCTAGAGCAATTGTTCCAACCCACAACCATAGGAAAAATGAGCACCAATCATAAAAAAACAACTAGGAAACCCAAAACACCATGGCTATCTAGGAAATGGTAAGGTAAGGCTAAAACCACTATCACTCCAGGAAAATATCCATGCCAATGTCAACACATGTTAGGGCCCTATATTACTAGTGTAGTCCCTTACTGTTGTTATTGTAGCCCCCTTATTGTTATTTTTGTACCCATGTAGTCCCCATATTGTTATTATTGTGTCTCATAATAACCCATTATTATTATTTTTGTGCCCTTACATTATTATTGTTAGGTCAGCTAGGATTATATTGTGACCCCATGGACTCCTATATATAGAAAGGAGGTTTTGTCATTTGTATCATCCAAGATTGTGTTAGCACCCTGTAATTAGCAAGATTGGAAAAATTCCAACTGTAGGGAGAACATCGTTTCAACCACTTTGGGATTCTAGGATCTAGCCCTCCTGAATCCGGAGAGGGATCTCTCCAATAAGTGCAAAGATGGATTTGTCTTTGAAGTCTTGGGTAATGATATTAGGCTAGTTATGAAGGCCGAGGGTTTGTTTTTTTTTTGGATGGTTGAGCATGATTACCGTTTGAGGTGGAAAGTTCTACATGTAAAGAGTTTCAAAGGTGAGAAGTTGCAAGAAAATAGAACAAGCTTTGGCCAGGAAGATAGATAATTGCAGGTTTTAGTCCATTGGGCTATGGAGTCATAATAGGGTTTAATTGAAATAGCAAGAGGCAAGAGTGGTCCATGGGGCAAGTCATCTATGTCTAAGGATCTCTTTAAAGTTTGATTTATGGAATGAAATGATACAACAAGAAGGGGAATTAAACAGATGAAGAACAAAGAGCAGCCTAAGATCTGGTAAGTACTTTTAAACTAGCCAGCTTTTGACATACACTTAAGAAAGACATGAAAGTAAACTAGGATCTGGTAAGTACTTTTAAACTAGTCAGCCTTTGATACACTTTCAATAAACAACATTTAAAAATAGGGAAACACAAATGATAAAAAAGAATGTTCTAAGATCTAGTAAGTACTTCTAAACTAGCCAACTTTCAACGCATTCCGAGGGAAAATTTCAGTCAGTATTTTGGGATAAAACTAGGACCAGGGCTCACCATATCTTCCTTAGTTCATCACTACTTAACATGAAATGAAAATAACATTTAAGAACAATATTCAGCTAAGAGAATATGACGAGGGAACGCCAAAATTCCTAACTGCTCAAATGAATTAAATCATTCCTAAATAACACAGATTGGAAGAAAACATGAAGATAAAGATTTTCAGTCAAAGAAGGGTACTGACATACAGTAGTTCCTAACTCTATGCATGCTGTTATTTATAAGAGAAGATGAAACACAGTGAAAACAGAAACAAAATAACAAGTTACAATGAGAAAAAAATCACCGTCAACATAGACCAGGATCCCATAAATCAGCTTGTATTGATGCTCCAAACCAATTACAGCTTTAAGTCCAATGCTTTAGTTTAGCAGTCATCTACACCGCCCAGACTAACTTATCTGTTACAAGCAGAGCTCCAAGAGCCAGTGAACACTATTTACAGATAGAAGTCTCAAGCTCAATTTCATTTCAATGTTCAGTAGCCAAATCAACCAACCCCTCTCTCATCTTCTACAGTAGTATTTATAGAAGAATGAGGAGGTGAGATCTAATAAAATATCTCTAAATATAATTAATACATTCTAATGACTTCTCAGCCTATGAAGGGCTCAATGGAGAAGCGTACGAATATTTTTAATGCGTATTAATTGTTTTACAATTAGAGTAATCTAAGGGTAGAACTTTAGCTGACTTTAAGGCTCTATTTCGGGATGTAATAACTCTGGCGATATTTTGCGCATTAAATTCTTTTAGCAGTGCTCTTTAGGCTGCGTTGAGGAAAATATCTGATTTCAATCAATAACTTTGGCCTCTATTTGAATGCTTTGAACGGTGGCTTTGTGGTAGGCGAGAGGAATCAATTTTCCTCGGATGTGTGAGTGGAGAAGCACTATCTCCCGAAAACAACGTATGATTTCTTTAAGCGTGTTTTTAATTTGGAGGATTAGGCTTTTGATAATCAATCTTAGCCATAATCCCCAAATAGTCTTCAATCTTATGTTCTACTCTGTTCTGTCTTCGACACTGATACTCTTTTATTATGATTTCACTCACTGTGTCTCATTGATGTGCAGTGTTGCGTAGGGCTCACAAGGCATCAATTCCCATGAAGCATTGATGAAACGTGGAATTTGAACCCTGCAAATGGTTTCCTTTGATGAATCAAAGGCACGGGAAACGCCTTTCCCGGCCTTCGGCCTTTCTTTAATTATAATGGATAAACCATTAAACACCTACAAAATATAAAAATTATTAAGAAATCCTACGTTTTTTGGTTTTACAGCTTCAGAGGGTGAGGGGAGGAGCGTAGCTGTTGGATGGCATCATCCAACGGTCGGGATTTATTAGAGGTGGTCAAAAGAAGAGCAGAGGGAGAAATAAGTCAGAACCGTTGATCGCGCAGAGATCAACGTGGGGATTACGTGTTAAAATCCTCTTGGTGGAAAGCGGAGGGTGATGAAATCATGAGAAGTATGTGGGACCGTTTGATCTAGACACGTGGTTGGTCCGAGATCTCATCGAAGGATCGAAATCGGTGGGGAAAAAAATGTTAAAAACGCACTTGATGAAAAGATCAATGCGATTAAATGTGGACCGTTGATCGAGGGTCCGGATCAACGGTGGGGGGTGAATCGGGAATCGACAATTGGAGGTGGAAAAGTAAATAAATTTAGATGCACCCAATAAAAGCTACCGTGCGATCATATATGGACCATCGATGCGAATCGGATCGACGGCGGAAAACGAATCGAGAGGTGATTATGGCGGGGGAGAAAAACTTGAAAAGTGCCGATGCGATTAAGCGTTGACCGTCGATCTTCAGATCAGATCGACGGCGGAGAGTGAATCGAAGGGGTTCAAAGGTGGGGGAACGGTTCGCGATCGGAGAAAATGAGGGTCGTCGGATCTTAGGAAGGCGGGGAGGAGATCAACGGTTGAGGATCGGTCGAGGGTAGTTAATCAGAAGGGGGAATAAATGCATCTGGTAAAAATTTGCGATGCGATGTTGCGCGAGCCATTCGATCGGCTTAAGATCAACGATGGATTTTGTTTTAAATTATGCACCAACAGAAAACCCTTTAAAACTTTATAAATCCCAAAGTTTAATATGATACAAAGGTTTTATGCTTCAGGGCGGGTTTATACATATGAAAGGCGCCCGGTTGTGGGGCCTGGCCTATATGGAACATTAATAGGCTCGGGGCTATAACCAAAAGGGTCAATCACATCAGAGGTTCCAACTTGACCAAAAGACTTGTGCGCTTAGATTTATTCTGATGCGATAAGCGCTGAGGGGACTAGCCCCTGGTTCTTAGGGCACGAGCACATGTGGGGAAGTGGTTAGGGGGCTAAACCCTAAAACATAACCCATGGATTTTTATGGATTTTCAATGTTTTTGAAAGGATTTTGAGGGTTTCGGTAAGGTTAAAAAGTGAGTTCTTAACCTTGTAAAAATGATTTTCATGAATGGAAGAAGAGG
The DNA here is from genome assembly GCA_034641835.2 of Pinus albicaulis. NCBI lineage: Eukaryota > Viridiplantae > Streptophyta > Pinopsida > Pinales > Pinaceae > Pinus > Pinus albicaulis. Next base: position 573,753,627 of record CM076572.1, read on the forward strand.
AATCATGAAAATAGAGGAGTTTTATGGAGAAAAAGGGGAGCAAAATGAAGGTTAGTTTTGAAGTGGAAGGAGGGATAAATGATGATTTTTGTGCGGTCTTTCTTCATGGAAAACGAAGTGTTTTCGAGTTTTCAATGGAAACATTAGTGAAGATTTAGGCAATGACATGAAGACTTTTTTTTCTTCAAGAATCTTCAAGAGATAACATTTTTAGAAATAAACTTGTTTCTTGAAGGCGCAAAAATGATTTAGCCAGCATTTGATATAACAAATTTTACGGTAGAAGCTATGATTATTCATTTATGCCAATATGAGAGGATTACCCCTCGAAGTGGCTTATTTATAAGGTGTTGATCTCTATTTTATTCTATTTTGGGAGCTGGTTTCATAACATTTGGTATCATATCTTTGGATTCTAGGATTTCGCTGCTTCAAAGAGGTCATCGTGGAATTTTCGCTATAACTTTTTTTCTACAAAGGTTCAAACGCTAAAGAAAAAACCGTTTATGATGACATCCTAAGTAAATTTTTGTAAAAATTTCATATCTTGTTCAATACTTTTAGGAGATATGATGTTTGTAGGTTAGGGTTTTGCGGGCTCCTGAATTTCATCTAAAAGACGTGACCATGGTAAAATCGTCATAACTCTCTCTCTGGGCATCGGATTTGAATTCTATAAAAAGTGGCCACAAGTAAACAGACTGTAGTTTTCTCTATATCAATTTCAGAGCCAAAGGATGAAATAGTGACACGTTGCACGCCGTACAAGTTCGCTCTACCGAACTAGTCCATAATTAGGTCATTGTGGGAGATTGGGCATAACTTTTCCTTGAAGAATTCATATCTGGTCAGACCTATGGAATTAGAAATAAGATTCATAGGGATACTACAGGACCAAAGATAAAATATTTGGGATCTGAAATCCATGAGAGATACATCGAGATTCAATATCAAGCTCCTCAAGAAAGCAAGAAAAAGGTGTGCATTTTTTTTTTAAATGCTAAGTCTTGTTTGAAAAATCAGTTTGAAGGATTCCAAAGGCAAGGCATATTGAAGCACGGATATCGGTATTGGGTTCTAAAATGGACCTAAAATAATTCAACACCATGAAGCCCTCAGAAGGCTCTACTATGACTCATGAAGAGGAAGAAGTGCAACATGATATATCAAAATTACAAGAACAAGTGCAACAAATTTCGCTCTCGCAAAGAATAACAAAAAATGAAATGGAAGCTAAGATGGATGGTTTGAAGAAAAGCATGGAAGCTATGATATATAGTTTGAAGAAAGGCGTGGAAGCTAATATGGATGGTTTGAAGAATGGCATGTAAGCTAAGATGGATGGCGTGGAAGATAAGATGGATGGCGTGGAAGCTAAAATGGATGGCATGGAAGCTAAGATGGATGGTATAGAAGGCAATATGGAAGCTAAGATGAATGGTTTGAAGAAAGGCAAGGAAGCTAAGATGGATGGTTTGAAGAAGGGTGTGGAAGCTAAGATGGATGTTTTGAAGAATGGTATAGAAAGAAACATGGAATATTTAAAGAAAGACATGGAAGGTTTGGCAAAGTTGCTACAAGAAAAGCTTCCTAATGGCGAAAAAGTAGTAGAGGACACTCATGATGAGAAAAAAATAAATGTTAATCATGATTTCATAGACTCTAATGTTGGATTTAAGACCTACCATATTCCAAAGATAGATATGATGAAGTTTGATGGAAAGGATCTGATAACTTGGATACTACAAATGAAGCAATACTTTGAGCTCCATAATACACAAAACACATAAAAGGTACGCATTGCAAATTTATATTTAGAAAAAAATCAGTTTGTATGGTATTGATGGCTTTGTTCTCGTAAACAACTGGTCACTTGGTCAATTTTATAGAGGAAATGATAGCACATTATGAGGATACAAAGATCAACACCTTCTTTAGCCAATTGATAAATCTCAAACAAAAGGGTTCAATGATGGAGCACATTGAGGACTTCCAAAAATTGAATATAAGGGTAAATAATATTCCAGAGGAACATAGGATTAATGTCTTCATAGGGACTCTAAAGGATAACATCCAACAGGATATTTGCCTTTGGGAACCTGATACATTGGAGAAGGCATTCAGGTTGGCAAGAAAAATTGAAAGAAAAATATGGCGACAAGGAAGCCTACCACTTAAGACTATAAATATGGAAGTGTTGCTACTCCTAGACTTCCACAACCTACAAGGTTGACACCACAACAATTTGAAGAAAAAAGAGCAAAAGGGCTTTTTTATAGTTGTGATATCAAATACACTAAAGGTCGTAAGTGTGCTGAGAAGAAATTATTTTACATATATTGTGAAGAGGAGGAAGAAAAGGAACAAGAAACTTAAAAAGAAGGGGACATACACCAGGAACCAGCCCTAGAGGAAGAAGAAGTGAATCTGACCATATCTTGTAATGTGTTGGTAGGAATTACCACTCCTCAAACTCTCAAGATAAAAGGACATATCATGAAGAAAAATGTAATAGTGCTTATTGATTCGGGTAGTACCTGTTATCACATGTAAATTTTCAATTTTGATTGATAAGGTCAATCACCTAGGTTTCATTTTGTCTCAATAGGTTGGTTCATGAAATTGATGAAAAATTCATGGAATAAACCATTATCCAAAGTCTAAAACACTCCATTAGTCATGTCATATCAGTCATATCTATCAAATTTCAGTTTAGGTTCACATGCATGGTTTCAAATCAAGGTAATGGCCACATCTCTGCTTTTTCACAATTCTGCAGTGAATATAACTGCAAACTAGCAGATTTCGCTACGTAATCACCTGACCAATCCGTAGCGAATCTGCCAGGTTTATAACTATTTTCGCTGCGGAATCATGTTTTTTTGCACCAAAATAGAGGACGATGAGTTGTTGATTTTCTAATGGTTAAGGAAAAAGGTGAGGTCATATAATTCGTTATCATGATCACCCAAGCATGCAAAAGCATAAATACCCTCATCATTATCTTTCACTCCCACATTTTCCATCATGCTCTCCACTTTCGAATTCCATCTTTAAAACTTATCCCCAAAGCACCTCTTTTTCATATGTTGTTTGAGTTTTGCATTCCTCGGTCCATTAGCATCTCTTAGAAGCTTAGTCCCACCGCAAACAACTTGTTGTTCAGTTTTTCTCTTTGCGGGTGTCATAGTTCAAAAGGCAACAAGGTGTGACAGTTCAAAAGGCAGCAAGGTGTCACAGTTCAAAGGGAAACATAGTTATAAAGGAAGATGGATATGAAGAAAAAATTAAATAAGGGAGGCTCTTGTGTGAGATACGAACCCATGGACCTCAAGTTACTAAATGAATACTACAGTTTTGTGGAAGCATTCAACAATGTCGGATGCCTGGAATTTTGTCAAAAACTCCAAGGATTTCATACATTTCACAGGCACAGCTTCGAAGATGGGGGCTTTAAATTTTACAGTGTCACTTAAGACCATTTCTCGAGCCACAGAGATACCAAAAGAGGGTGAAGAATGGTTCAAAGCCATTAAATTCAAGATGCAGAGTTGTGAATAATTTGTAAACCAAAACATATTGGAGTTGACATGGCATCTGGGATTCCAAGGAGTTATATGAAGGAGAATTATTCTAAACTGTTGTTTGTGATCCAAAAATAATTTACTTGTGAGTGGAGATTCCATATGCTTTACATGTACCATTCCAAGCTTCTATTGCACTTCACTGGTAAAAAATATCTTGATCTTCCTTTCATTTTGCTTAGGAGCTTAGGGAAAATGTCTGATAAGGTTCAAGCCAAGGTTGAAGGCAATGAGACATCAATCTTTCACCATGGTTTGATTAAACTCTTAGTGTTGGGGGAATTGAATAAATTAAATAGAGTTTGGGCTACTTTCCTTTTCCTTAGTGGTTATGAAGTTGATTTAGTGACACCTAAGAAAACCCAAAAGCCAAAAGCTACTCCATCAAATAAAAATGACAAATCTCCAGTTGTGACAGAAGGTGTAAATGAAGAAGAGGTGGAGCCTATCCTAGAGCCAATGGATGTTGAAACAAAACATATACAAGAGGAAAAAATCCCACAGGTTTCACCTACAAGCAACAAACAAAATATCGGTAAGCATGGTCTCAGGAGGATAACCAGAAGTCAAACAATTGGAAAGGGAAACCTTGAAGACATCCTTCAAGCTATAGATATTGAGGATACTCCAGTTGTAAGAGCTAAAGACATTGAAGGTGACAAGAATAATAAAAATAAAGGTGCTTGATTTTGCAGGAGAAGATGCAGGTTTCTTATTTCAGCAAAGGAAACCACTTACTAGGCTACAACTTGCAAAGGGTGTCATGGAAAATAAGAAGACAAAATATATTGACAAAGGTAAGAAGCCTACCATAGAAGACATTATTGACTTGTCTCCAGTAGCATAAGAGGTCTTTGTGCAAAGGAAAGGAAAAGAGAAGATGGTGGAAAAAACTAAAGTGCGGGTATTAAAGGAGCAGTTAAGAGAGGCCAGAGAAGAGTTCGTTGAGATCAAGTTAGAATTACAGGAGGCCAAGGTAGACATAAATATAATGGAAGATTTAAAATATTAAGTAAATTATCAGCTAAATCAATATGATCAATCACTAACCAATGCTAAGAAGTTGTTGAAAATGACACTTCCTTTGAGAAGGGTAATGAAAAAAAACAGGAAAAAAAACTTATGGTTACAACCTGAAAGGAAGAGACTCAAAAGCCAGATCAAAGAATTAGAAGATCAAATGGAGATGTTTCAGTTAGAATTGAAGAAAAGAGAACTTAAAATCAAAATGATAAATGAGCCTAAAGAGATGCAGCCTCATACTGCTAAAGATGAAGTTCCCAAAGCTTGAAGAGTTGGCCTAATACATTTTTGACAATTTTGCAACATTCAGGAACCATCATTTCCAGATTTGAAAGTGAAATTTTGAGGAAAAGGGAAAAAATTTCGTTTGTCTGCCAATTAGGAAATTTCGTAGTGAACCCAGGCTTAAAGCCCCAATTTTGCTACAAAATCCCTGTAGGTGACTTTTTGTCAAAAATCACAGTTTTGGGCGAAATCAAAGATGGAGAAAATTTGTATTTAGCTCATTTTGTATAATCAACACATCCAAATAAGAGAAGAATGTTGAAAATTAGCATGGATAGGTGAAGTGGAGTTGCTACAAAATCACGCTATGAAACTGCTTGTTTTACACTGCTTTTGCAGCGAGCAACATTTGGTAGCATTTTGGTATGTTGAAGGTGTATTGAAGATCAGCCAGCCACGTGGAAGGTTAAAGAGTATCATTGGAACAATCCAGCAGAAATTTGCTCCTCGATAAAGTTGGCTTTTGCTCTAGCTCAGCATAAAGACAATGATTAAATATCATGATAATCCTTTCCTTAAAGGTAGGGTGATTGGTTTCTGAATCTAGTGGGGGTATTTATGTTTTGATTATGGTTAGTGCCACTCGAGCACTTGACTATTATTGATGTAATTATCCAATTCTACATTTAGTGAATATAATAAATAAGAGGTAGATTCCAAATATGATTCTAAGTCTAAATCCATTAGGTGTTTGTTTTATTTCCAAGTATCTAGTTTATTTTTAAGTCAGGTGTCAAAACAAATGGTTTGATGATCTAGCCATGTGGGCAGATCCTATGTAAGTGACTAAAGCCTATTAATAGGCAATACTTCGAAGAATAAAGGGTTGGAGAATGTTACTCTACACTACCACTTTGTAAAGTTTTTTGATGATCAGTAATATATAGTGACTGTGTTTTTCTTCTTCACCTGAGATTCTTCTGGTGTTTCAATGAAATTTTGTCCTATGTGTCTTAATATTTTGCTTTCAATATCTTGATGTTTAATTACTCAGAATTCATGCTCTTCATGCTCTGACTTCCTTTTAACATTAATCTATTTAATATTTTTGTGTGTATGTTGTCCTATCATTGAAACATTACAAGCCTCAGCTTCCACAAGGAGAGCTATTATCATTGAATTTCCTAATACTGACTCCATAAGCCCAATGGTAGTATACATTTTTCACTTGCAATAAAACACATTCAAGACAATATCACAAAGTTAGCCATATGATTGAATCATAATTCAACAAATCATAGTTACTTTGAGAGAGCCCTCTTAGGCTGAAGAGGCTAATTTTCAGTTAGAAGCTAGTTTGAAAGAGTTACTCTAGGTTGTCTGGTGGAGCAGCCTGTTTATACCAACTTAGTGATAAAATTTTGGTGCGTCTCCCGGGAGGCTGAAGACATATTTCCCGAAGTTTGTGCTCAAACAGTGAAGTTGAACTCTTGGAGGTAGCAGGAGCTCAGAACATTTCGAGGCTGCAAAAACTACCTTGGTGACTCCACTAAAGATCTTCATGCTTAAAGGTGGCTTCGAGAAAGAGAGACACAGGGAGAAATCCAGATCCTAACCCACCTACAATTGTGGATAAACCAGAAAGGATCCTCAGAGGCTTTGGAAGCAGCTCTTCAAAATCAGGAATTCCATCACATTCAAGAGCTTTGTTCTTTGAAATTATTTGAAGTCCTGGAGATAAACAATTTGATTATAAAATTGAAGATGTGTTGTTTAGGTCTAAGACTGAAAATGAACTGACTGACATAATACTATACCTACAAAGACTAGGTATCGACACATCATCCCTAGTATCTAAGGAATAAAAAGAAGAATTATGGAAAACAGTCACATCAAAGTTGTTAAAGAGAGAGTCATTCGAAAAGCTAAAAGAGTTGTATCCATTTGAATTTTTGTTGAAGATAAAATTTGGTATACCTCTGCCTGAATGGAGTTCATTCATATCTAGACTTCAAATACCATCTACACCATCTCCTAACAATTCAGCCTCACCTATTGTGTTTTCCAAAAGTCATAATTTAACCTCATCTATTGTTCTTCCACATACCATAGTTCCTGTCATCATGGTTGGAATTGTTCCTCCTCCTCCTACCGTTGGACCTGCAAGATATGCTCCACTTGTCCTTCCTATTGTCCTCCATGACCTCCCAGATGGATACTCAACTAGAATTAAAACCTTTGGAAGTGAAGAGGAAATATCAACTGAGGAACATGTAGATAAATTTAATGATTTCATTAACAGAGAGGAGGTAGACCATGAGGATGTAAAAAAATATTATTTTCTCAGAGTTTCACTAGCTAAGTAATAAAATGGTTTAAGGCCTTAGCTCCAGCAAGTTTGCAGAATTGGGACCAGCTAGAAGATAGTTTTTTTACTAAGTGGGGAGTAAGGTAAATCCAATACAAGCTTTGACTGGGTATAACAATTTGAAAAGAGCCTTAGATGAATCTGTCGAAGACTTCTATAAGAGATTTGACAAGGTCTATAACTCCATACCTGCTCATATTAAACCTCCTCCAAGAGTTTCTCAATTACACTATGTAGATACATTTGATTATGAGTTCTCCATCTTGTTAAGGGAAAGAGAGTTTGCTTCCCTAGCAAAAATGCAGAATGATGCAGTGAAAGTAGAGGTGAACATGGCAGCTGCCAAGAGGTCTAAGACGGGAAAAAAAGAATTGAAAGAAGTGGAGAAGCCTTCTTCATCCTCAGATGCTAAGTTTGATTCCATGATGAAGACCGTGGAAAAACTTATGGATAGACTTGTTCTTGGAGACAATGCTTTGCCTCCTGCACAACAAGATACACACATCAAAAATCTCCAATTTTGGAGACCTCGAAATCAGCAAAGATAGAGAGAAAACAAAAATCAGACTGACACACAAGTGATACCTCCCTTTCAACAGAATTTTCTTGATGAAGAGGAAGCACAACCTGAGTTCCAAGAGGATATTATTCATTGCTTAGATGAAGACATGTCTGGGATGTTTCTAACTAAAGAGGAACATGATGAGTCTAGTCATGATTTGGAGAAAAATGAAGGACAATTTGATTATGTAAAGGGTTATCAGCATGCCATCTTTGAAATGAAAAAACAATACAATTTGAGAAATAGGAATGTCCCATTACAACAAAAAAAGCTCAGCCAAAGAAAGATGTTCCTAAACCAGTTGAACCAAAGAAGGATACACTACCTCCACCTCTTGTCAAAGAAGTTGAAAAAACCTCATCTACTTTTAGTTTAGAAAGTGAGATCTCCAAAATCAAAATTCTAGTCCCCTTTGGAGAAATTATCAAGGCCACTAAATACAGAAGCAAAATTGTGAAGATGTTAAATTCTCGGCCAGGACCTTCAGACATCCTCAATCTCCAAGAAGATCATCCCACCATTTTCCTATGACCAAGGGTAGAATATGAACAAAATGAAGAAGTTCCTCCTTTTTATGTAAGTCCAAATATTCATAATATGACTTTTCACAATGTCATGTTAGACTCAGGTGCTTCCCACAACCTTATGCCTAAAGTGATTATGGAGAGGATGGATTTCGAGATCACTAGACCTTACAAGCATATGTTTTCATTTGACTCCAAGAGAGTCCAATGCGTAGGTCTTATTAAAGATGTTGTTGTTGGCATAACACAAGTACTTGCTAAAATAGTGGTGATGGACATAGTGGTAGCTGACATTCCTCCAAAGTTTGTTATGCTTTTATCAAGATCTTGGGCAACTAAAATTAAAGGGACTATGCAGATGGATATGACATATGGCACCATTCTAGTTTTTTGTGAGAAAAGGAGGATGTATAGGGAAAGTAGGATGGCTTACATGGTGAGTATCAAGGACAAACCTCAAAATTTTCCTATTTATGCAGTTGAAACTGAATTGGGCTCATCAATTTTGTTTAATGAACTTATTGATGAGGCAGAAATTGAAGAAAAAACAGAAAATCAGCAAACCGAAAATCAGGGATGTGTTGAGGAAAAAGGAGAAGGCTGGTGGCTTTTACACTTTGATGGTTCTGCTCGAAGAGAGGGGGCTGGAGCAGGCATATGGATCACTACTCCTAATGTTTAAAGTAATTTTTTCTCTTTCAAACTTAACTTTGACTGCGCAAACAATATGGCAGAGTATGAGTAATTGTTTTTCGGTCTAGAGACTTTGAAAAAATTAGGCGCCAAAAATATATCAGTGTGTATTGATTCAGAGTTAGTGATTAAGCATGTTGAAGGATCTTATCAAACCAATGATGTAAGAATGAGGCCATACAAAAACTTAATCATTGAAATGCTTGAGAATTTTCAGGAATATGCTTTCATTGTTAAAACTAGAGACCAAAATTCAGTAGTTAAGTCTCTAGTTGTCTTTGCAAGTTTATTTGTCATCCCTACTCATTCCAGTGAGAAATATGAGGTTGAGGCCAGACATAGGCCAACAATCCTTGATAACAACATTAATTAGCAAGTTGTTGAGAATGACCAGCAAGTCCGAAATTTCCTTGAATTTAAGGAGGAGTTTGAGAATATCCAAGTAGATCAGCAAAATATGTTTGTTGAAACTAAGGTCAATCCTGAAGTCTTGCAGCTGAAAAATAATTGTATTCCCAAAGGCCTTATTCCCCTTGTAAAAAATATTTGATCAAAATGGTGCTTTCAAATCTCCTGGAATGTAGGCTGATGAGGAGGAGGTCGAGACTTGCAATCTTGGTACAACAAAAGTGCCTAAAATGGTTAAAACTTCTAAGTTTATTTCTATGGAGATGAGACAAAAGTATGTGGATATGATGATGAAATATATTGATGTTTTTGCATGGACCTGTGCTGATCTAAAAAGATATGATCCTAGCATTATCCAACATACTATTCCTATCAAGGAGAATGAAAAATCTTTCAAGAAGAAGTTGAGAAGAATTAATCCTTTTCTCATGCCTTTGATTGAGAAAGAGATTAAGAAATTTTTTGATGCAAAGATCATTTTCCCTATAAGGTTTTCAAAATGGCTTGCTAATATAGTACCTGTCAGAAAGAAGAGTGGAGAGATTAGAATTTGCATTGACTTTAGAAATTTGAAAAAGGCATCTCTGAAGGTTAACTACCCTCTTCCCAAGATGGATTAGATTTTTCAAAATATTGTTGGCTCTCAAAGAATGTCCACGTTTGATGGCTTTTCAGGTTACAATCAGATACTGGTACACCCAGAAGATCAGTAGAAAACTGCTTTTACCACGCCATGGGAACATTCATGTACGCCAAGATTCCTTTTGGTTTAATGAATGCAGGGGAAACCTTCCAAAGGGCGATGGGTATTGATTTTTCTTAGGAGAAAGAAAAATCAGTTGTGGTCTATTTGGATGACATAACTGTATTTTCAAGGAAGGAGGAATATCACTTGAAACATTTGGAGAAAATTCTACAAAAATGAAGAAAATTTGGTATCTCTCTTAATCCCACTAAAAGTATCTTTGCTCTAACTTCTAGAAAATTGTTAGGACACATTATATCAAAATATGGAATAAAGATTGATCCCAATAGAGTCAGTGCAATTCAGAAGATAGACTTGCCAAGGAATAGGAAAGAGATTCAGTCTTTTCTTGGAAAGGTAAACTTTGTTAGAAGGTTTATTCCAAACTTTGTTGAGATTGTCAAGAACATTACCAAGATGTTAAAGAAAGAATATGATGTTAAGTGGATTATAGACGCTAAGAAATCATTTGAATAAATAAAGAAAGCCATCACTCAAGCCCCAGTAAAGTCTTGACTTCTCAAGTGAATTTATGGTTTTTACATTCGCTTCTGAAAATACCATTACTGGAGTCTTATTGAAGAAAGGGCAGAAAGGTGGTGAGCAACCTATTTCCTTTTTTAGTATGACTCTTGCCAACTCTGAATTGAAGTATAATATCTTATAAAAACATGCATATGCTTTGGTCAAAGCCCTTAAATATTTCAAAATTTACATTCTACATTCTCACATCATTGCATTTGTGCCTAACATTGTTGTTAAAGATATTTTGACCCAAGTTGATCCTGATGGAAAAAGAGGGAAATGGATCGTCACTTTGCTGGAATATGACATAGAAATTAAGCCTACCAAGTTGGTTAAAGGGCAGGGATTAGCAAAACTAATGGCACAGTCAAATTTTGAATGTCTTGACATGAATTTCATTGCATAAATTTCACAACTGACAGAAGAAGAAGAATTGGTCGCTATTTAAGATAAATTCATCTTGTCTAAATGGTACAGAGATGTCATCTTTGTCCTACATCATCATAAAGCTCCTCCTCAGTTAACTAAGTCTAAGTCAAGGTTTGTGAAGCTGGAATCATTAAGATACTACATTTTGAATAAAATTTTGTATTGGAAGGATACCAGTGGAATTATTTTGAATTGTTTGCTGGAAGATGAGGCTGAAAAAGTCATTGAAGAGTTCCATAAGGGAGATTGTGGCGGAAACCATTACTAGAAAGCCACCGCCAACAAGATACTCAGAGCAGGGTATTATTGGCGTACCATGTTTAAGGACATCTACAAGAAGATCGTTGCATGCCATGAATGTCAAGTTTTTGATGGTAAGAAGAAGTTGATTCATTTACCTTTGAAACCAATATATGTTGAAGCTCCTTTCCATCAATGGGGGTTGGACTTCATTGGCGAAATACACGCAGCATCCTTAGGGCAGCATCGTTGGATTTTGACAGCCACAGATTATTTCACTAAGTGGATCGAAGCAATCCCAACAAGGCATGCTACTGACTCGGTCATCCTTCAATTCTTGGAGAACAATATTTTGTCCAGGTTTGGTTTTCCTATGAAGACAATTACTGATAATGCACAATATTTTAAATCCAAAAAATTAATTAGCTTTTGTCATCAATATCATATTACTCTTGGACATTCCACAACCTATTACCCTCAAGGTAATGGCCTTGTAGAATCATCCAATAAAATCATAGTGAGGATCATCAGAAAGGTGCTCCAGGAAAACAAGAGATCATGGCATCTAAAGGTGAAGTTTGCTTTGTGGGCTGATAGAGTTTGCACAAAGTGATCCATTGGTACATCTCCCTATAATTAGTATATGGAGCTGAAGCTATTTTTCCCACTTCTTTTTGAGTTCCAGCAATGAAACTACTGCAAGGACTTGAAGAGGAGCCAAATGATATCCAAAGTAGGATAAACCAGCTTATAGCTTTATAGGAGAAAAGGGAAGAGGTGTATGACAACCATCAGCAATCACAAAATAGAGTGAAGAAAACCTTTGACAAAAAAACTAAAGAAGAAAATTTCCAAATCCAAGATGTAGTTCCGAAATGGGAAGCCATAATTGAAGAAAAGGGGAAGCATGGAAAGTTCTCCCAGAACATCTGGAAGGGGCCATTTGTATTATCTTCATATCATAACAACAAAAATTTCATGCTTCAAGAGATGGATCGATAGCTATGTGGAGGAGGACCTGTCAATGGCAGGTTTCTAAAGCATTATTCCTCCTAATTCCTTATATTGAATTTCACTCCATTGTACATATTTCATTTGTTGTTATGATATTTTTCTAATAAATATGAGTTCATCATCGAGCTTGAGCCTGAGGAGAAGGCCATAAGATTTTGAAGAAGTCTTCGTCAATTTCAAATTTTTTTTGTTTTTCTTAAAGGAATGCACTGGAACTACAAGTTCTTTGATGTACCACAGGGGCACACCATCTCCAGTGGAGCCACTGTTATCACACATAAATTTTCAATTTTGATTGATATGGTCACTCACCTAGGTTTCATTTTGTCTTAATAGGTTGCTTCATGAAATTGATGAAAAATACATGGAATAAACCATTATCCTGAGTCTAAAACACTCCATTCATCATGTCATATCCATCATATCTATCAAATTTCACTTTAGGTTCACATGCATGGTTTCAAATCAAGGTAATGGCCACCTGTCTTATTTTTCATAGTTATACAGCGAATATAACTGCAAACTGGCAGATTTCACTACGGAATCACCTGACCAGTCCATAGAGAATCTACCAGGTTTATAACTGTTTTAGCTGCAAAATCATGTTTTTCTGCACCAAAACAGAGAACGATGAGTTGCTGATTTTCTAATGGTTAAGGATAGAGGTGAGGTCATCTAATTTGTTATCATGATCACCCAAGCATGCAAAAGCGTAAATACCCTCATCATTATCTTTCACTCCCACATTTTCCATCATGCTCTCCATTTTCGAATTCCATCTTTAAAACTTATCCCAAAAGCACCTCTTTGTCATCTGTTGTTTGATTTTTGCATGCATCATTCCATTAGCATCTCTCAGAAGCTTAGTCCCACTGCAAACAACTTGTTGCTCAGTTTTTCTCTTTGCAGGTGTCATAGTTCAAAAGGAAGCAAGGTATCACAATTCAAAAGGCAGCAAGGTATCACAATTCAAAATGCAGCAAGGTGTCACAGTTCAAAGGGCAGCGTAGTTATAAAGGAGGATGGTTATGAATAAAAAAGTAAACAAGGGAGGTTCTTGTGTGAGATACGAACCCATGAACCTCAAGCTACTAAATGAAGACCCCAGTTTTGTGGAAGCATTCAACAATGTCAGATGCCTGAAATTCTGTCAGAAACTCCAAGGATTTCATACTCGAATATCAAAGGACTTCGCAGTAAATTTCACAGACACAGGTTCAAAGGTGGGGGTTTTAAATTTTACAGTGTCACCTGGGACCATTTATCAAGCCACACAGATACCAAGAGAGGGTGAAGAATGGTTCAAAGCCATTAAATTCAAGATGAAGAGTTGTGAAGAATTTGTAAAACCAGAACATATTGGAGTTGACATGGCATCTGGGATTCCAAGGAGTTATATGAAGGAGAATTATTTTAAACTATTGTTTGTGATCCAAAAATACTTTACTTGTGAGGGTAGATTTCATATGGTTTACCTGTACCATTTCAGGCTTCTATTGCACTTCACAGGTAAACAGTCTCTTGATCTTCCTTTCATTTTGTTTAGGAGCTTAGGGAAAATGTTTGATAAGGTTCAAGTCAGGGTTGAAGGCAGTGAGACATAAATATTTCACCATGGTTTGATTAAACTCTTAGTGTTGGAGGAATTGAAGAAATGAAATAAAGATTGGGCTACTTTCCTTTTCCTCGGTGGTTATGAAGTTGATTCAGTAACACCTAAGAAAACCCCAAAGCCAAAAGCTACTCCATCAAATAAAAATGATAAATCTCCAACTGTGATAGAAGGTGTAAATGAAGAATAGGTGGAGCCTATTCTAAAACCAATGGATGTTGAAATATAACATATACAAGAGGCAGAAATCCCACAGTCTTCACCTACAAGAAACAAACAAAAGATCAGTAAGCATGGTCTCAGGAGGATAACCAAAATTCAAACAATTGGAAAGGGAAACCTTGAATACATCCTTAAAGCTATAAATATTGAGGAGACTCTAGTCGTCAGAGATGAAGACATTGAATGTGACAAGAAGAAGAAGAAAAAAAGGTAAAATTGTTAAAAATCTTGATTTTGCAGGAGAAGATGTTGGTTTCTTATTTCAGACAAGGAAACCAATTACTATGCTACAACTTGCAAAGGGTGTCATGGAAAATAAGAAGACAAAAGATATTGACAAAGGAAAGAAGCCTATCATAGAAGACATTATTGACATGTCTCCAACAACAGAAGAGGTCTTTGTGCAAAGGAAAGGAAAAGAGAAGATGGTGGAAAAAACTGAAGTGCAAATATGAAAGGAGTAGTTAAGAGAGGCCAGAGAAGAGGTCATTGAGATCAATTTAGAATTAAAAGGGGCCAAGGTAGATAGAAAGATAATGGAAGATTTCAAAGATAAATTAAATGACCAACTAAATCAATATGATCAATCACTAAACAATGCTAAGAAGTTGCTGAAAAGGACACTTCCTTTGAGAAGGGTAATGAAAAACACCAGGAAAATAAACTTATGGTTACAACCTGAAAGGAAGAAACTCAAAATCCAGGTCAAATAATTAGAATATCAAATGGAGATGATTCAGTGAGAACTAAAGAAAAGAGGACTTAAAATCGAAGTGATAATTGAGCCTGGAGAGATGCAACATGATACTGCTAAAGATGAAGTTCCCAAAGCTTGAAGAGTTGGCCTAATACATTTTTGACAATTTTGCAACATTTAGGAACCATAATTTCCATATTTAAAAGTGAAATTTTGAGGAAAAGGGAAAATTTTGTGTTTGTCTGCCAATTAGGCAATTTCATAGCGAATCCCAGGCTTGAAGTCCAGATTTCGCTACGAAATCCCTATAGGTGTCTTTCTATCAAAAATCATAGTTTTGGGCGAAATCAAAGATGGATAAAATCTGTATTTAGCTTATTTTGTATAATCAACACATCCAAATAAGATAAGAAGGATGAAAATTAGCGTGGATATGTGAAGTGTTGTTGCTGCAAAATCACGCTACGAAACTGCATGTTTTACTCTATTTTTGTAGCGAGCAGCATTTGGTAGCATTTTGGTATGTTGATGGTATATTGAAGGTCATCCAGCCACGTGGAAGGTTAAAGAGTATCAGTGGAACACTCACGTGAGGGTACTACGTAATATTCCTAAATTATCTTACAGCTAATAGAAATATTAATTTTGCTTTTGAAATCTAGATGGATGAATAAATGGGCAAGGAGGCTCATTAATTGCTCAAGCATGAATAAAAATCCCTCATAGTGTGAAAAGGGATCATGAAATAACCAGATCAAGCATCCGCATGTGTGAACAATGTCTAAACTATGTGGACAAGGTCAAGTCTGACCAAGTCAACAACATTTATTCTCAAAGAGTGGATCCTAAATAAAGACAGCTCAATGTGAATGGAAATCAAGCTAGCCAGTTAAAATGAATACACCTTGAGTGTGGAAGAGGTTGATCACTTGACCAAGTCAACCATGACCATATCTACAACGCAGTCTAGATGCATTGAACCTCGTTGAGGGACAACACAATTCTAGAAGAGGACTTTACATGTGAAAGAGGCTAAGCTAATGAAGTGGTTTAGGGTTTTGAAAAGACTCCAATCTTGTAAAAGGAGGAGGAGAGCAGCAAGAGAGGGTTGTTGAATATTATTATTTTTTGAAGGTATTGTCTGCTTAGACATCCCTTGTTGGGTCTTCCTGTTTAGGAATCCCACCTCCTTCCTTGAGCAGCTCTTGGAGGAGACTTGTGCCATCTTGTCCACTATCAGGCTTGGGCCAAGCTTCACCTTACACATACAACACTGATCTCATTGAGGGTTGGGTTGTCCTTGTGAGTTGAAGCAGTGGAAGACACTAGATCTGCTCAGATCTAGACTATACTATTGGCTCTTCTCAGTGAGTGTGTCTTTTAACCTCCTGGAAGAGTGCATTAGCTGATTGAGCTTCAGATCCAGAAATTGGCATCAGGCCGAAGCATTCTCAAAGCTTACATCGCAGTTTCTCTCCTGGGACTGCGTTATTTTCAAAGGAGAAGTTGCAAGGTGTTTTGTCTGCATTTTGGAGGAGAGATCTCTGGTGTTAGGAATCTTCCTCTTACTATGGTGATCCATGGATTGGCCAACCAATCCATGTTTATTTCAGATCTAATCTACTGTCCTATTGTATGATTCAAAAATTTATGAAGAATTCTATAGATCTGCAACTTTAGATCTCAGATCTACTCTCTGTGCTTCATGTCCTGCACAAAACCCCAAGGGGAATGTATAGATGAGCTTTTCTTGTACACAGATATGAATTAGATATATATTTCTATGTACATATCTTCTATATATTTGAGTATTAATAGACTACTACTTCAGCCCCTGAAAATAACGCTGTCATGTTTATGCAGTCTTTTCTTATGGTTGTAGCACTTCATTTCTGAGGATTCCTCCTGTATACTTTCATTTCCTCTCTTGTACAATGTATGGGCTGTAATGTAAATCTGATTTTCTGTCATAATAATGATCTTTGAACCTCCATATAATTCTATTCCTTTGCTTCAGTGGATATGCGTTATTTCTGAAGCAATCCTTTGCATATAGCTACAGCCCCTCTCTCTGGGTGATTTTCAGCTAGACTATTTTGTGGGAGATCTGTTTAACCCACCTATTTTGATTTGTTTTTTCTCTCATTTTGGATTTAGATCTTAGATGAGCTGATATAAGGGATATAGGAGTTTCAAACTCATTTCTAGGCACATAATTCTTATAAGTGCATTATTTAAGCAGGCTTGCTGAGCTGTTCCAGATTTGGAATATTGCATTGGTATCCGAGCAAGATCTTTGGCTCATCCTATGCGCCTCAAGAAAAAGTGCTACAAAGAAAAGAGCAAGGTCAGAATTATGGAGAGGATGATATTTCTCTCATCAATCTTCAAATATAAGAAGAAAGAAGAAGAAGAAGAAGAGAGAAGGAGCAGTGAAACTCCTAGAGGGTTTCAAGAGCAGGAAGATCTTCCGATTAGATATACGAGATCTATACATGAGGAAAATTCTAAATCCTCATCTAATGGATATGTGCACTCATCCATATCACCAAATCTTCAACGTTCTATTAGTGACTTCTTCATGAAGAAGAAGAAAGGAGGTGTGCCCAAAGAGGAGACTCTTGGCGAGTATTTACAGGAGTATGAAGGTGAATCTAAGGAGTTCAAAGATAAATTGAACTTCCAAAGGTTTCGTAAGATCAAGGAGGACAAAATCACAAAGAAGAAGCATCATGATATGGGTAGATTCTATCTATATACTTTTGATGGATCACCTAAATGTCCAGTTAGGGTTTGGGTGGAGGAGCTAAGCAGATTTGTGCATCAACATCAAGTTTCAATAATTGAAGCCATCAAAGTAGCAGGACTAAATTTTTAAGGTAAAGAATATGCTTGGTGGTTGCTTGAATCCTTTTTCTTAAGAAATGCAAATACACCTACTTATGCAAATTTTATTGAAATATTAGTGGAAAGGTTTGATGGAGTTCCATGTGTAACATCTTCTGATGACACTATCAAACCATATCAAACAAATCTTTTGCATGAGTTGGAAGGGTCCATGAATCCAACTCCGATTCTGAAAACCATGGAAGAAGGTGTAAGTTTGTTTGATGCCTTGCCAAGGGCAATATATCCTTTGGATGAAGGGCTCTCTTCTCAAGAGGAAAGCATGAAGATTCCTCCTTCAATAGATGACCAAGATCTAAGGTCTCTTGTTGATGATGAGGCAATCTCAGTTATTTAAGAGGAGGAGGGGAAGGTACAAGATGATAACGCAGTCATGAAAATGGAACCTCAAGCACTTCATGAAGAGGAGGATGGAGCACTTTCTCGAATGAAAGAAACCCTTGCACTCTTGCAAGGAGTTCCAAAAGGTCTCACACATAAAGCTCTTGGCATAACACATGAGCAGCATGTACCATCATTGTCAAATGATGAGATCTAGAGGATAGAAGGAGGAAAAGAGGAGGAAGGGCATCACAAGATGAAGAGCATGAAACCTTCTCTGTTTCAAAGCTTGGAAGAACAAAGAAGGCAAGAGGACCTATGCAATAAAGGTAGGGGAAAATCTATCCACATACATCCACATCCTACTCTATGCCTTGATGCCTCTTTGCAAGAAGGTATTTCACCAAGAGAACCTCTTGATTGGAGGGAAACTGAAGTGTTCTCTCAAATATGGGCAACATTTGCATACTTGGCTAAGGACGGAGTCTTGGGAGAAGCCAGCACAGTGCAGAGAATCTCTCATGAATTCAGAAGAGAGGTGAGCAATTTCCTGAAAGGGGTATTGATATCTCCCACTCAGTTATCTGCATTGAGAGAGGAGAGAACAAAAGTCTATGATGGCATGGGCATGGGAATACATGGAAACTCCATAAATTTGGGGTAGCCCATGATATCTTCATTCACAAAGAATATTTCTGAACATGGCAAGGGGATACTGACTCTCTTGCATGCATGGGCCAAAATGAGGAAGTATTGGAAAACAAGGACTTTTCGAAGGGAACTTGATTTCCATCTGCTTCAATCTTGCCTTGAGCAAAATCAGCTGCAAATGAGGTAGCAAAGGGGAGATTATGATGCTCCAACATGTGATTTTGACATCAAGAATGTCAAAGAGGGGAACCATGATATGACAAGGGCAACATTCCAGACCTCTACAACGCTGTCATTCTTGGGAAGCCTAGATCCTTATTGGGATTCCCAACTCATGATGGAATACTCCAAGGACCTTTTCACATGTGGGATTCTTGACGGGGAGGTAATGGATGGGAGGTTTAAGGTAGTTGATGGAGTCATCTATTTCTATGATCTTATCCTTTTGGTTAGAGACTCCAAGCTCAAGGAGAGACTACTAGATGCAACCTATGAGATCCTGCTTTCCAAACCAACTGGTTTCATTAGAGCATATCATACTCTCTTGGGTGAATTCATATGGGAAGGTTTCAAGGAAGAGGTGCAATCTCATATGAAGATGTGCATGAATTACTTGCTAGATGAGGAGGAACATAGCTCTTGGGAAGAGCCATCATTCACACCTCCTTACTCACTGAGTGTGAGAGGGAACTCATCCATGAGTTACCTCACTGATGTAAAACAAGTATATAGAGAGAATTGTCTTTCTGAATATTATAATGTATCTCCTATATGCTTATATTTTTCTAACACTCTATTGTAGAACATTGCTCCAAGAGGGGGCACTATTTATGATGGGTTTCATGGACCACTCAAGGCCATGAACCAT
The DNA here is from genome assembly GCA_034641835.2 of Pinus albicaulis. Taxonomy (NCBI): domain Eukaryota; kingdom Viridiplantae; phylum Streptophyta; class Pinopsida; order Pinales; family Pinaceae; genus Pinus; species Pinus albicaulis. The sequence goes on from CM076572.1 coordinate 573,773,245, forward strand.
GTTGATGCAGGTCATTCCTTGGAGGATCTTGGAAAGCTATTATATTATTCATGGTGTGATTCTTTTACACCAACTATGATGCACCTTCTCCAAGCATTCAGAAGGGATGGGGCAGCAAGTAAGTGTTGGGGGAGGCACTTCTCATCTCCTATTATATGGCAGTTGAGGGTAAAACTGTGTTGGCTACACATGAGGGAACATATTCCTTCTCCTTTATCATACATGACACCTATCATGCTTCTAATTGTGATTCCATGTGCTAGGAATGTTCTTACTCTTAGGAACATGGTTGGAGGAGAGGCAAATTGGTGGGATGTGTCCTTGGGGGAAGGAGTTCCCCACTCTTTTTGCACTACATGCTTCAATGGGAGCATGAGATATTGTATGGCCACTATGATAGATCACTTGTCTCTTTGTAGAGTGAGCCATATGTTTGTTGGGAACATGCCTCTCATATGTATTGGGGAGGAGTTTTTCTATGGATTGCCAAGCTGGGAGGTGACCCACTTCATTTGGATGATATCATGGAGATGGGAGTCTTTCATGAATAATGAAATTCCCCATGATTGTCATCACTTCTATCTTAAGGAGGCCATGGATCAACAAGAGGGTTTCCACATAGACCTTCCATTTCTTCATGATGAGAGCCATTGGATTTATACACCAAAGGCCAACTTGCACATTGAGGAGGGACCATTGGTGGAAAGAACTATTGTAGAACATCTAGAGAAATGGTGGAGACTATTGGAGGAGGGGGCCACAAGAGAAGAAGGGGAGATTTTGCAGCACCCTTGCAGTTGCTTGAGGACAAGAAACATTTGGGAGGGGGAGACTGTAATATTCCTAAATTAGCTTACATCTAATAGGAATATTAATTTTTCTTTTGGAATTTAGATGGAGGAATAAATGGGCAAGGAGGCTCATAAATTTCTCAAGCATGAATAAAAATCCCTCATAGTGTGAAAGGGATCATGAAATAACCAGATCAAGAATCCACATGTGTGAACAATGTCTAAAATATGTGGACAAGGTCAATTTTTACCAAGTCAACAAAATTTATTCTCAAAGAGTGGATCATAAATAAATACATCTCAATGTGAATGGAAATCAATCTAGCCAGTTAAATTGAAGACACCTTGAGTGTGAAAGAGGTTGATCACTTGACAAAGTCAACCATGACCATATCTACAACACAGTCTAGATGCATTGAACCTCTTTGAGGGACATCACAGTTCTAGAAGGGAATTCTACATGTGAAAGAGGCTAAAATAATGAAGTGGTTTAGGGTTTGGCAAGGCTCTCATCTACAAAAAAAGAAGGAATAACAGAAGGAACAACTGAAGATATTATTTTGAAATATTGTCTGCTTATACATCCTGTTAGAGTCACTACTATTCCCAGGAATCCCCACCCTCACTATGAGCAACTCTTGGAGACTTGTGCTATTTTTCACTATCGGGCTTGGGCAGAAGCTTCAGATGCATACTACGAGCGCTTTTCTGTTGAGGGTTGGGTTGTCCTTGTGAGCTGCAGCAGTGGAAGACACTAGATCTGCTAATATCTAGACTATACTAGTGACTCTTCTCAGTGAGTGTGTATTATAACCTCCTGGAAGAGTGCATTAGCTGATTGAGCTTCAGATCCAGACCTTGGCATCAGGCCAAAGAATTCTTAGAGCCTAAAATGCAGTTTCTCTCCCTGGACTGCGTTATTTGCAAAGGATAAGTTGCAGGGTGTTTTGTTTGCACTTTGGAGGAGAGATCTCCAGTGTTAGGATTCTTCCTCTCACTATGGTGATCCATGGATTGGCCATTAAATCCATGTTTGTTTTAGATCTAATCTACTATCCCATTGTATGATTCAGAAATTTCTGAATAATTCTGCAGATCTGCAACTTTAGATCTCAGATCTACTCTCTATGCTTCATGTTTTGCACAAAAACCCCAAGGGGAATGTATAGATGAGATTTTCTTGTACAAATATATGAATTAGATCTATATTTTTATGTAAAAATATACTCTATATCTGAGTATTAATAAATTTCTGCTTCAGCCCCAATAAATAACGTTGGTGAGTTTATACAGACTTTTTCTATGGCTGTAGCACCTCATTTCTGAGGATTTTTCCCGTATAGTCTCATTCTTTCTCTTGTACAATGTATGGGCTATGTAACTCTAATTTTATGTTATAAATTTGATCTTTGAACCTCCATATCAGCCTATTTATTTTCTTTAGTGGATCTGCATTATTTATAAAGCAATCCTTTGCATATAGTTGCAACCCCTCTCTTTGGGTGATTTTCAGCTAGACTAGTTTGTGGGAGATCTGTTTAACCCACCTAGTTTGATTTGTTTTTTCTCTCCTTTTGGATTTAGATATTAGATGAGCTGATCTAAGGGATCCAGGAGCTGCAAACTCATTCAATGCATAGAATTCCTATGGGTGCGTTATTTCTGCAGGCTTGCTGAGTTGTTCCAATTTTGGAATATTACATTTTCTCCTCGACAAAATTGTCTTTTGCTCCAGCTCAACATAAAGACAATGATTAAATATTGTGATAATCCTTTCCTTAAAAGTAGGGTGATTGGTTTTTGAATCTAGTGGGGGTATTTATGTTTTGATTATGGTTAGTGCCACTCGAGCACTTGGCTTTATTGATGTAATTATCCATTTCCACAGTTAGTGAATGTAATAAATAGGAGTTAGAGTCCTAATAGGATTCTAAGTCTAAAGTCATTAGGTGTTTGTTTTATTTCCATGTATCTAGTTTATTTTTAAGTGAGGTGTTAAAACAAATGGTTCGATGATCTAGCCAGGTGGGAAGATCCTCTGTAAGTGACTAAAGCCTATTAATAGGTAGTACTTTGAAGAATACAAGGTTGGAGAATGTTACTTGACACTACCACTTTGTAAAGTTTTTTTTTTTACGATCAGTAATATACAGTGAATGTGTTTTTCTTCCTCACCTGAGATTCTTTTGGTGTTTCAATGAGCTTTTGTCCTATGTGTCTTAATAATTTTGTTTCAATATCTTGATGTTTAATTACTCAGAATTCATGTTCTTCATGCTCTAACTTCCTTTGAACATTAAGATATTGAATATTTCTGTGTATGTTGTCCTATCATTAAAACATTACAAGCCTCAACTTCCACAAGGAGAGCCATTGTCATTGGATTTCCTAACACTAATTCCATAAGCCCAATGGTAGTGAACCGTACACATTTTTCACCTGCAATCAATCACATCCAAGATAATATCACAGAGTTAGCCATATTATTAAATCATAATTGACAAATCATAGTTACTTTGAGAGAGCCCTAGGCCGAAGAGGCTAATTTTCAGTCAAAAGTTGGTTTGAAGTAGTTACTATGGTTGTCTGCTGGAGCAACCCATCTGTACCAATTTAAAGATAACAATACCCATAATTTTATTCATTGTAAGGTATCCAAGGAATTAAATTGTTTCCTATACCCAGCACCAGAATGTCAAGTGATGGTGGCAAATGGAGGAACTATAAATTGCTCTGGAAAATGCCATAATATCAAGCTAACCATGGGGGAATATGTATTGAATAGTCCAATGCTTTCCATTGCTATGGGAGGTGCTGATGTTGTACTAGGAGTACAATGGTTACAATCTTTGGGGACGGTAGCTTTTAATTTTCAAGAACTTTTCTTGAATTTTTTTTTCAGAAGGAAAGGAAGTTGAATTATGGGGTATTGTGGGGAAGCCGGGAAAGATAATAAGCTCTAATGTCATGACAAAGCTTCTAAAAAAATAACAACGAGGCGTCATTGCACAATTATTCTCACTAGAAGTTCCAACATCAAAATCATCTATTTCTGCAGATCTCCAACAAGTCTTGGACAATCATTCCAAGGTGTTTGAAACTCCCAAAGGACTCCCACCTATTCGTGATCACGATCATGCTATTCATTTGATTCCAGGAAGTGTTCCTCCAAACATCAGGCCTTATAGATATCCTTATGTCCAAAAGAGCGAAATTGAACGTATGATTGCAGAAATGTTAGAGGCGGGTATAATTCAACCTAGTCAAAGTTCTTTCTCTGCTCCTGTAGTATTGGTACACAAGAAGGATGGATCATGGAAGATGTGTCCAGATTATAGGGAGCTCAATAAGCTCACCATTAAAGATAAATTTCCCATTCCTGTGATTGATGAATTATAGGATGAATTACATGGAGCACTTTACTTTACCTAGTTGGATCTTCATTTAGGATATCATCAAATTTGAATGAAGACTGAAGATATTCCAAAAACAACATTTCTAACTCATGAGGGTCATTATGAATTTTTTGTCATGCCTTTTGGCCTTACCAATGCACCTTCTACATTTCAAGGGTTGATGAATTCCATTTTCAAACCCACCCTTAGAAAATTTGTGCTAGTATTTTTTGATGATATACTAATCTACAACAAGTCTTGGAAGAATCATATTCAACATGTTGACAGGGTGCTCAAACTATTGGAGAAGAAACAATTATATGCAAAAACATCCAAATGTTTCTTTGGAGTACAAGAGATGGAATATCTGTGTCATATTGTATCTCATGAGGGTGTTAAGGTAGACCCTAACAAAATTAAAGCCATTAAGGAATGGAAAGTCTCCACAACCATAAAGTAGTTGCGAGAATTTCTCGGGTTAACAGGGTATTATCGCAAGTTTATTAAGAATTATGGGAGAATAGCAGCACCTCTAACAACATTTTTGAAGAAAGATGCATTTTCATGGACTCCTGAAGCAACTAAGGCCTTTGAACATCTTAAAGAAGCAATGTGCATAGCACCGGTCTTAGCTACGTACTCTACAAAAGCCTTTATTAGTGGAATGTGATGCCTCGAAATGGAATTGGTGTTGTTTTTAATGTAAGAAGGAAGACCTGCTTTTGAAAGATGACCAATCAAAGGAAAGTATTTAAAGCAATTTATGAGAAGGGAATGTTGGAAATACTACATGCACTAAAGAAATAGCGACCTTACCACTAAAGAAATGGCGACCTTACCTAATGGGAAGACAATTCAAGGTAAAAGTTGATCATGATAGTCTGAAATACTTTTTGGAACAAATAATATCTTTAGAAGAGAAGAAAAATAGGTCACAAAGATGTTGGGTTATGACTTTGAAATCATCTACAAAAAGGGAAGCTAAATGTTGTTGCAGATGCACTCTCAAAAAAGGACGAGGATGTGGAAGCATTTCTTTATGCCATTTCTATTATCCAACCCAATTGGATAACCGAAGCAAGGGAGGAATAGGAGAATGACGAAGAAGAATGGACACTCATTCAAAAGTTGCAACAAGATCCCAATACATCTGATACGTTTAGTTGGAAAAATGATTCCTTATGGTACAAAGATCGCTTATATATTTGTAAGAATTCCCAACTAAAACAAAATAGTCTTTTGGAATTGCACACCTCTCCCTTAGGAGGACACTCGAGATTTTTAAAAACTTACCACGGGGTGAAGAAAGAATTTTTTTTGGATGGCCTTAAATATGATATTCAAAAGTTTGTGGCAAAATGTTTGGTTTGCCAGCAAAATAAAGTAGACAATTAAGACCCTGGGACTGCTACAACCTTTATCCATTCCAAATCAACATTGGGAGGAGGTTTCAATGGATTTTATCACATGTTTACCTAAGTCTGAAGGAAAGATAGACTTACCAAGTATGAACACTATTGTGCATTATCTTGTACAGTTACAGCGAGTACAAGCTATTGCAAGGATGGGAAAACAATTCAAAAGCTACATGGAAACCCAAATATTATTATAAGCGATAGAGATCCCATTTTCACTGGAAATTTTTGGACGGAATTATTTTCTTGTTTGGGTACTCAACTAGCTCATAGCTCATATTATCATCCTCAATCCGATGGGAAAACTGAGATAGTGAACAAATGTTTGGAATGATGTCTTTGTTGCTTTGTATCTGATAAACAAACACAATGGGTCAATTGGTTACCTCTGGTTGAATGGTGGTATAACACTTCCTTCCACACTGCAGCAAAAATGACCCCATTTATGGCGATTTATGGATATCATCCACCGTCCATCACATCATCTTTAAGAGAAAATTCTAAGGTTCAAGCAGTGGAAGAAAACATTGAGCATCAACAACAAGTTCTCCAACTCTTAAATGATAACATAAATTTGGCACAAAATCGAATGAAACAATAGGAAGATCAATATCACAGTGAGAGAAGTTTTGATGTAGGAGACTGGGTATTTTTACGGCTACAACCATATAAACAAATGTCCCTCAAGCAAGCTAAGAAGGATAATAAATTATCGCCAAAGTACTATGGTCCTTACAAGGTGTTACAAAAGATTGGTACTATGGCATACAAATTGGAGCTTCCTGCATCTTCCCGAGTGCACCCAGTTTTCCATGTTTCATGCTTAACGAAGGTTATAAGTGACAAACTTCTTGCTCAAACAATATTGCTGGAAATTGATGAGGAAGGAAAAATCATATTGGAACCTAAAGCAGTCACAAAAATAAGAACTCGACAACTACGAAATCGATCAGTTTCAGAGTATCTCATCAAGTGGAAGAACTTACCCACTAAAGTTTCCACATCGGAGGATGAGAATCTTATAAATAAGCATCCATAACTACTCAAGCGTTGAGGAAAACACTTTTTTGAAGGAGAGGGGCATGTTAGGGCCTATATTACTAGTGTATTCCCTTATTGTTGTTAGTGTAGCCCCCTTATTTTTATTGTTGTACCCATGTAGTCCCCATATTTTTATTATTGTGCCCCATAATAGCCCACTATTGTTATTGTTGTGCCCTTACGTTATTATTGTTAGGTCGGCTAGGATTATATTGTGACCCCATGGACTCATATACATAGAAAGGAGGTTTTGTCATTTGTATCATCCAAAATTGTTCATTTATGTAATGTAAATAAGGTTTCCCCCTCGAAGTGGTTGATTTCTAAGGCGTTGATCTCACTTTTGTTCTATTTTGGGAGTTGGTTTCATAACAACACATAACGAGAGAATCACGTGCATATCCCATGCATCTAGAAGTCAACAAGGAAATCGCCAGTTGTTGATCCAACCTTCTCCTTGATTTCCTTCGCTTTCCTTTGCTTGTCCTTTTCCCTCTTTTACTTGCTTGTCCAAGTGCTTGTTCTCTTTTCTTTGCTACACCTGCTCCAAAGATGGGCAAAAATTGTCAATTGATTCTCAGGTTCCTTTTTATCATTTATGTCTCCTTTTTATTCATTTTCATTCATTTTTCCTCTAATTTCCCTTGCATGAAAATTGTGTCTCTTCACCTTACTTTTCTCTTATTTTCCTTTATTTCTCATAAATAAATGCCAATTATTGCCTCTTTTCCTTTTTCAATGCCTTTGAGAATTTCTATAGCCATAAATAAACCTCAAGTGACCCCTGATGTGATGTTTTCCCCACTATTCAACCTAGAATATTGTCCCATGACCTTGGTCTTATTTTTCCTTTATTATCCTTTATTACATGAAAATTTAACCAGGGGTTGTTACAAACCCCTCCCCCTTGGGGGAACACCGTTCTTAGTGTTCTATGACACCTGTGTCCAGAAAACCGTTGAAAACCAAACATACTTTCCATGGAGCTTTATAACACAACTCAATGTAGTATTTACAATAAACAACAGTTGAAAACATGACAAACATACCGTTTAGTGGAGCTTTATAACACAACTCATTATTGTATTTACAATAAAAACCATGTATACTTATGCACATTTTCTTCAACCAACAAACAAACATATTGCTTATGGAGCTTTAAAAATCCAGCTCAATACAATATTCACAATTATATAAACATACATACATATGTACATTTGCTTTAAAAAACAAATAATAGGATACGATGTCTGCTTCAACAACAAGGGAATCTAGAGGCTCACACCTCCACCCTCAAATTCATACCAAGTTTCACCTCCTTCCCAAGAAGTCTGAAATCCACTACTAAAGTCAAACTTGCATCCAATTTCCAGCGCTACGATCCTTGTGCTACATGTCTTCTTAATGAACAACTATCGGCTCATTGTTCCAGGGCACACTCCCAATGTGCTTCTGAATCCATCTCGCAATGCTAATGAAGAAAACAAATTCATTACCGAGCCTTCCCTTCTCTGTTACATAGTCCCTCAGGAAATCTAGTCACCCACTTCGATGTAGTCAATCATATTCCAAGTTCCCAAACATACCCTTCTCTGCTACACATTCCCTTCGGCGATCCATCCCTTGGAAAGATTTCCTCACATAAGAAGGTCCAAAAACCAAGGCATATCCCTGCCTCAAAACTATCATATCAGTTATATCATTCTCATGGAATTCAATGGACACTATTGGGTACTAGTGTCCCACAATGGCCTTGCTCCTTAATTCTTTACCGACATATTATTGCATGTTCCAAATCCTTTTACTTTGCTGCTAATTCTTGCAGTGAGTTTCAACCACCCAAACTGGGAATTTCCCCGCTTTCCTGTATGAAGAACATAATTGACATTAGACTACAAAGGATTTGAAATATATTCAAATCATACATCATTGATTTCTCGTCAATAAGGTACACCTGCAATTTTTTTTACTCCCTATCACAACAAGTCAAATTAGCTCTTTGATCAAATCATCATGTGTAGACATATCACATCTGTATAACTCAAAACACAACCATCATAAATCGGAATCATAAAATATGTGCATAATTAAAAACTGAAATAAAATATTGATACTTATCTTTCAAATGGTTCTTTGTTTCTACCTTTGTTCCTTTTCCTTCCCATGCACACACTTAATCGGTTCCAAACCCGACAAGCACCCAGTGCCTTCTCTTCTCTTCAATAACGTACACACATTGAATAGGTTTCCAAACCCGACAAGCACACAATTCATTCTCTTCAAAGAAACAACGGAATCTAAAGATTATACCACCTCTTGCCTCAATATCAGCAACAAGGGCATCCAGAGACAAAACCTCCCCTACCCTCAATATCAGCAACAAGGGCATCTAGAGACTAAATTGCCTCTACCCTCAATATTAGCAATAAGGGCATCCAATGAATAAACTGCCTCTACCCTCAATGCTAGCAACAAGGGCATCTAGAGACTAAACTGCCTCTACCCTCAATATCAACAACTTAAGATTGGTTTCATCCCAAGTTGTTTATGGTTCCAGGAGCTAGTAACTCAACCCACAACCTTCTAGGGCTCCAGAGTGTTTGTTCCAACACACATATCTAGGGACTATTAACTATACCAACAAGGCTCTGAAGTGTTTGTTCCAACCTGCAGGCTCTAGGAACTATTAAATCAACGCAAGTTATTGCAGGGCTCTAGAGAATTTGTTCCAATGCAAAACCATGGGTAACCCAAGAACCAATCCCCTTCACAACACATACACATGAACCATGTACACCACAACACATACACCTAAACCTGGTGTACAACACAACACATAAACCTATACCTGGTGAAAAACACAACACGTATACGTACACACAATACAATACCACGAATACACGTGTCACAACACAAAGACTACACAATACTCATGACACAATACTACATGTACACAACACAACATATACACAACAATAGTACTACACATCCAGAGACCCCAATGTCTCTACCAGGAACCTTGCCTCTAGTATCTTTCCTACGCCTTAATGCATGCATACACAATCCAAATCTAGGATCTCTTGCTCTTTATATTATCCATGCTTGTCCCAACATGTTGCAGATCACATTGCTTTCATTCCTTTGATGTATCCTTCAACATTTTCTGCAATAGGATAAACATAGGCATAATATAAGTGCATAATATAAAATCATATCTACGTGATACTAACCTCATATATCGCCTAGGGCTACTCTTCCCACTTGATTCCTCATAAAACAATAACATTTCCATGCTATTCATATGCATAAGAAATCATTCTTCGACAAGAATAATCCATGATGGCCCTGTCAAACAATGGCATGCACACATACACACACAAATATATAAACATTAGCATAATCATGATCACAACACAATTACTAGTGTGCATAAGGTCAAGGTTAAGAGAACTCCCTTTATATGTGAAACACATGACAACATTGAGAACAATAGTTCCTAACATAGCCAAGGCATATGTTACCTCAAATCCACTTACTTTACCTTTCATGTTACCTTTCTCGTGATTGTCTTGCCACTTTCCATTTTCCCCAATGGACCCAACTAGTGCAATTGGCTATCATATCCTTGCCTTCAACTACCCTTCATTCATGCACCAGGCTTTATCTGGGTCTTACATTACTTGTTGGGTTTCAGTAAGCTCTCCCTAAGCTCTATTAACTTTCCTCTTTCCCGAACCAATTCCCATGAACCTCAAAACATAAAAGGCTAGAACAAGAAGCGAACAAGAAGAAAACCATGAAAAACCAATAACAATACGACACCACAAACAAATTTCATGGCCATGCACCAGACCCAATCAAAACCGTAAATCAAGTGTAAACAAATCACAAAATACTGAAAGAACAAAACTAGCAACATACACCATGACTCAACCCCATGGTTCCCAACGCTTCCAAACAAAATCTCATCCCGAGTCTTCTTCAATATTTATGGCAGTCTCTTTTCCATGCAATTCCCTGCATCATACAACCATAAACACACATCTGACAATGCATGATAAATTTAACAATATACCAGTTCCCTTACATATTATACCCAACATCACGCCCTGTATTTGAACATGTAAATACCATCTCTCAAGGTATTTTGTTTCCCTTAACGAATCCAGCCATAACGTAAAACATGTTGTTTATGTCTGCATATGATCCATCATCTACCATGTAGATTCCTCGACTGCAAAGTGCTTCCACGCACTTTAACTTGTTCTATCACTCAGTCACCAAGCATGAGCTCATTCCACTACAAGTTGAATTGAGGTTCTGCCTCGAAATCTACCTCTAGTTCCATTACCACCTCAATGATGGATACTTGATGATATTCTTGTCTGTTATCCACTGTCACATACATATAGCGAATGATCTGACCTACATCCCCAACCGTCGGTGTTTCTTGCACATTGGATATTTGATGCCTACCATGCATCCACTACGCACTTTAATACAATGGGAAATCCTTATTGCGATGATATCCATCATAGGTTCAACACCGTAATGGTTCTACATATTCTGACATCAAACTCACTCCAAATCATATCCTCATCTATGATGCCTCTGACACGCTTAACACCTTCCCACCAAATGCTTGTTTCTTTCTTGAGACTGAAGATAGTTATCTCGACTTTCATATAGTTTGTTGGAAAATATCCCTTCTCACTGTTGAATTTTCGTGACCTTGGTTCTAGGTTAGAGTCTCAAATCATTGGCGCTACCAAACAAGGAATCTAAACCATGAACTACTTTGCACAACAGAAGATATAAAGCAGTAAATCAGATATTATACAATATACACAGTTTTAAACAAAATTGTACAATAATGTACAATCCTCGATATTCGTTACATTAAACCAAATCTGAATAATACAATAGTCTATGGTATACAAGATATAATGACAAACATTGTTGCAGCTTTTCTTTGTCATATCTTGTCATGCCGGTCCTTCGCACCCATACTTCTCACTAGTAGTTCCTTAGTACATCAAGGCAACTACACATCGAGAGTCCAGGAGGGCTACCACCTAAAAATACTGAATGCCCTTATGTGGAGTGTACTTGGGATGACCCAATGTGCTCTCTATGTTGGCCAATACCTGTGCTCCAATCTACCAATCTAGCAACCACTTTCGTCCATAAAAGTGTTGCACTTCAACACCTTTCTTCACCCAACCTTCAGCTGCTCTTCATCCTTTTAGATAACTCATCTAGGGATAATTTGGGTAGCCAACACTCTTCCCTCCACGAGTCTTATGGCTCCCAATCTCGTCACTATTGAATCTACTCCTAATATGACACTTCACCTCCTCGGGATGTCATATAATGGCTTTAGAAAGTTTCTCCACAAACTAATGCAATTTTGGTCGCGTCTTGACCCAATACACCTCAAAAACGTTGTTATTACACCATATCGCACTGCTGATTTTCTACACCTCTAGTTAGGGCATCACCTACAACCCTATTTCTCCACACAAATCAGCAACCAGCCCTCCAAAATATTGTGGTCTCCTCTAGAGAGAGTCCTCGACCCCTAAGTTGCTCCTTCTAGCTTTTTTTGACCCCAAACACAACCCTTTAGAAATTTTCTAAATAATGATTAATTATCCACCGAGACTATCCTGATCACATACAATTCGAATTTATATGCAACACATAATCTCTTCCACTCAGATCATCACACATGCGGAAATAAAACAAGCGATAGCACATCAATTCATCATACACATTAACACAGTATGTATGGGGAAAGCTTATAGCCGAAAACCCCGCAGCTATTGTGTATATTATAATGGAGAAATCATGTAACAAACTCAGTACAATACTCCTCACAAGTACTCAGTACTTTCTCATAAAGTTACACACAAACTAGCTTGGTTTTGAACAGGTTACTGGTTCAAAACTCACCACTAATTGCCTTGCATCTATTGCGCAATCATGGCCTATCTATATAGAGATCCAAGGTTAGAATCTCCTTGGCTTGACAGTGCAATCATCATGGTAAATTCCTCCAAGTGTGGTGCAAATCTCATGCACAACCGATGTCGCCACTGATATCTAACTCCACCCTTTCATCTACCTCTTTCACTGGTCTCCACTGAACTGTCCATGCACTGTAGTGAACTGATGTGTTCTTGAGTTGAATAATGAGTTACTAATTAATGAATTAAATAATATTTAATTCACTCCATTCATTACTAGTTGATTAGCTAGTTAAACTAATCTCAACTAGTTCAACTAAGTTAAACCGAACACAACTCCACTATCTGTCTCATTAACTCCACCAAACTTCTGCCACTGAAGTCCTAACTGAAGTCAACCATGCATGAGCTCACCAAACCCTTAGGAATAGCGTAATTCCTCTGTCAGATGCATGAGCCACTTCTGTAGCTCTAACTGAAGTGCTCCAAGAGAGTAAACTGAAGTTTAGAGTCCAAATATTATTAAGGGTAAATAATATTTGACTTCCCTATTTTTAGGATAGGCAGTCTAAAAATAGACTTCGACCTATAGGTCCAAAAAATAGATGTCCATCTACTTTTACCAACATGAACAATACTCCAAGAATAACATACTGCAACCCTCGGACCATGCTCCATATGTCTAAAAATAGACCTAGTCTAAAAATAGATTTTGCGCCAAAAATAGCCTGCGGCCCACTTAGTGAAGGCGACTTCATTTCACTAAGCTCCATCATCTTGTTGCATTTTCAACACCCTTAGACGTAGCCTAACGTCTTGTGGCCTAGCACAATAGTTGTTGTAGCTTACGACCCCCTCAAAACTCCACCACGCAACCCTTAAACAACTTTGTCCACTCCGAAAAATTTGCAGCCTAACCTGCCCAACAGCCCACACTTATTACAACCATGTTCTTTCCTTCAAACAACCCTTTCCTCACCACATTTCACCCATAACAAATAGAGAAACCCACGCTGCACTTTAGACCTCCTCACATTGTACCTTTAGGCTCCTTCTAGCTGCGACTAAGGCTCACCAAATTTCAGAGATGTATTGCTCAACTTGGATGCTAAAATGAGGATCAAACACCTCCAATTTATAGACTTTAGACCTCCACGAATTTACTTGAAGAGACACATCTATTGGCACCCTTTTACACCGAGGGTACATGACTTGGTAACCAAAAACTACCTTGTCATCTTCAAAAATTCATTTCTCTCTAACGACAACTCGGATTTGGACGATTCTCGATGCATTGGAATCATATCATCGAGCACTATCTTCCTCATCCATCACATGTCATATCTTCATCACAATTTTGGCCCAAATCACAATGGGTGCAAAACCCCACACTTGGGTTCCATGCCCATAAGCTACCCTTGTGGTGATTTTCCCTCCAAAACCTGAACCCTAAGGCTTGGAGTACCTCCCAAGCTATACAAATAAACACTCCCACTTAGCGATGGAGGTACCTCCACAACTAGGAAGTACTTCGTATTCGTCATCACTGCTCTCAACACTTACCCAACTCTTGGTGCTCACGGTCGCAGCAATCCCTGTACAATGAACTACACCCTGCTCAGAAATGTCACTATCACTGTAAGTCTCCTGCTTCTTTTTCTTCTCCTGTAACACTTTCCAATATTGCCATGACTCCTTCTTGCTAGATGTGGAAGCACCCTTTCTCCCCATTGACCATTGGCTCTTCTTGGGCTGTAGAGTCTCCCTTTGAATCTGCAAACTCCCTCTCAAACTTCACTCCCTCTGAGCCTCTGGAACCTATACCTTCTTTGAAAAGTGTACCTTCTTCTCAGAAACCTGTACCTTCTCCTCTGAAACCTACACTTGCTCCTGCTTCTTCCCATGATCCTCAGGATTTCTCGTCAACCAGTAGAGACCATGTTCCCTGACTCCAAGAACAATCCCATTGGACTTAGAGCCTCTAGGCCTGAGTATTGCCTTTCCATCTCGGAACAAGACCTAAAACCCCTTCCTCTCAATCCTCTAGATGAAGATCACATTATATCTGAGTCCTGGTACAAAAGGTACATCCTAGACCCGCATCATACATCCTGTCTCCATCCTAAATGGCACCACTCCCGATCCTTAAATCTCCAATTGACTCTTGTCTCCCAACACCATGTGCAACTTCGAGTCCCATTCTGCTAGAGTCTCAAAAACCTCATGTGACCCTGTCATGTGCTTTGTCGCACCATTGTCCACGTACCATCCATCCTCTCGAATAGTACCCTAAAAGATATGATAAATCATAGCAAAATCCTCCTCTTCCAATCTTTTGAAGAGATCATCCATCTTCGCTAAAGCGGCGATATGCTTTCCTTTCTTCTTCCCTTTATCTTCATCTCCTTTCTTAGGATATCTCGACGAAAAACTGCCCATATTTCCACAGTTGAAACACTTAATTTTACTCGTTTCCTTCTTCATCTTACCCTTCATTCTTGTTGCAAGTGCCACATCCTCATCTGCCTTCCTGGATGGATGTAGTTCCTCGTCTCGTAACTCTTCCTGAATGAATTCGTCCCATAGTCTATTCCAGTCTGGCAGTTTCTCCCTGGTAACGATTCCTTTTATGAAGGGCTCCCATTCCTCGGTGAACCCTTTCCATCTCTACATCTGAAACTTTGACCCAGATGGCAGCAAGCTCATATTGAATCTGAGACAACCTCGTTATATATGAAGTTGTTCCTTCACCCTTTATCATCTTGGTGGATTCAAATTTATCCTCCAATACCAGTATCTGATTCTCATTCTTATTTTGGAACAAATTTTGAAGATCCATACACATCTCATCTGAATTTTTCTTCTCAGACACGTGAGGTTTCAAGGAATCCTCCACACCATCAAGGATGATCAACCTCACTTTTGTATCCAAATCTTCCCATATTTCTAGCTCCTTAGGGTCGGTTAGCTGCTTGATCTCTTTCTCGGAAAAATCCCAGATCTTGTTGACCTGCAAGACCAACTTGATGCTTTCCTTCCAAGGATTGTAGTTGGACAACCCTTCCAACCTGTCCTCATATTGGAGACCTGCATGAAACTTCAACAATGTAGTGACTCCTTCACTCACAATGTGACCAACTCCCTCTCACCTTGTACTTAGCTGCACAAACTATGATTTAATAGCTTCCAAATTAGCTCAACTTGGCTATGATACCATGTTGAATTTTCATGACCTTGGGTCTAGGTTAAAGTCTTATATCACTGACGCTACCAAACCAAGAATATTAGCCATGAACTAGTTCTCACAGCAGAAAATATAAAGCAGTAAATCACATATGCACAATATACACAATTTTAAACAAAATTGTACAATAATGTACAATCCCCAATCTTTGTTATATTAAAACAAATCTGAATAATACAATAGTCTATGGTATAAAATATATAATGACAAACTTGGATGCAACACTTCTCTGTCGTATCTTGTCTTGTCGGTCCTTCACACCCGTACTGCTCACTAGTAGTGCCTTAGTCCATCAAGGCCACTACACATAGAGACTCAAGGAGGGTTTCCACCTAACACTACTGCACGTCCTTCTTTAGAGTGTACTTGGGCTTATCCAATCTGCTCTCTAGGCTGGGCAATAACCGAGCTCCAACCTTCCAAGCTAGCAACCACTTTTGTCCATAAAATTGTTGCACTTCAACACCTTTCTTCACCAAACCTTCAGCTTCTATTCATCCTTTAAGATAGCTTGTCTAGGGATATTTTAGGTAGCCAACACGTTGCCCTCCACCAGCCCTATGGCTCCCAATATCGTCACTGTAGAGTCCCAGAATTATTTTGTTTTGACACCCTTTTTGCATCCATATTTTCCTTTTTCCCCATCACTATCAACCTAATAAGGCAACAATCACATGATTTTGACAAGGTAAAATGCTCATGTGTCCTATTTGTCATACTTGTTAATATGCCCTATTGTTTTGTTAAATATTACATTCAGCTACAGAATTGACACAATTCTGCAGCTATTCCACAAATCCGCAACTACCTTCATTGACAACAGGGTTCCAGTGCACCAACTCAGCAAAGGAGTACATGGGTAGATAGAGGATGATCCCCTCATGGATTCCCTCTTGTTTAACATAGACTATTCATCAAGGAGATCACGCAGTTATACGATCAAAGGGAGCAGTCAACACGTAGCAGCACTCAAGAATAGATTCCGGGAATGTCACGATTGTGTCGATTTACTTTCCTTATAGAAAATTGACAGATAACGATATCTTGTTTGAGTTTTTAAATTGTATACGGATTATAATAGAGATCTATAGGCTTAGAGCTCACGTATTGTTGAACGCACTCTATAAAACCATAGAAACTCTATGTATTTAGGGTGTGCCATCTTTTATTTCCTGAACATTTTGTTTGAAGAATTTTATGTTAATTTGAAGTTCCTCTTTCGTGCATTTGATGTGTTGATAGTGTTAAGAAACCTACTATGTTGCGGAGGGCACCTGCAAGCAGATCAAGTCATTTTCTTTTAGTTTTTAATTCATCTCAGACGCATTGTTATTTCGTAGTCCGAATCTGGTTAATGCTTTGATTTATGCTTCATTTTTAAGATCCAACCTACTTCATCTACCAAAGCTTTAATTGAAGAATAAAATCCCCCATCTCCAACTACAGGAGTAATTTTCTTATCTTCAACAAGAGAACAACTTCTAGGACAAGAATTAGAACTCCTCAGTGAAGAAGAAGAACAAGAAATTCATTCAAACTCTCCATTGATAGAAGAACCAGAAGAAATAGAAAATCATGTTGTAGAACCAAATACTTACATTAGTTCTGAGGAATCCATCATTGTTGAAGAAGGAGAAGGATAAGTAAACAATCTCAATGGTGAACAACCAAGGATTGGAGGAGGAAGAGGAGGAAATAGAGGAGGTGGAAGAGGCAGAGGTAGAGGTAGAGGAGATCCAGAACCTTTTGGATTCCATATCCACAATGAGGATACAACATATACAATGAAAAGTATTTCACCTACTAGCCTCCCTATTTTTCATGGAATAAGAAGTGAAGATCCATAAATATTTCTCTTTGAATTTTAAGTATTATGCAGATCATATGATTATCTACATGATGCTCAAAAATTAAAATTGTTCCCTGCTACCTTAAAGGACTCAACATTAAAATGGTTTATGAGTTTATGGATGAATTATATAGGAACATGGGCAGAAATGAAAGATGCATACTTAGAGAAATATAAGGATTATTGTATGCCCCATAGCATGAAAGATGAATTTTTTAAGATGGCACAAAGGGAAGATGTAAATCTTGAAGAATTTGTCGAAAGATTTGTCAATAATATTAAGAAGGAAAAAATGAATAATCTGGATGAGGAAACTTTGAAAGCTCTCCTACTCAAGTCCATCAAAGATGAGTGGATTGATCTCCTCAATGTAATGGGGAAATGAGACATTTCTTAGTTACCATTTAGAGAAATTTGTGAATTATGTGTACATATTTCAAGGGGTAAATCACGAACTGGGAAAAGTCCAAGAGATCCTCCCTTATCAAGAATAAATAAATTTGCAGTTGGGACAGTTAGTAGGGCAGAATTAGGTAATTTTCTTGAAAATTTCAAAACATATATTTTAGGGAGTCTTAGTGAGCAAATCGACACCCTTAAAATACAAAATAAGGAAAAAGATGAAAATGTTGCATTATCTATCTTCTGTCCTAGGTGTAGAAAGAAAAATGATCTGAGAGAATGTCCTTTAGACTTTAAAACCATAGAAACCTGTGTAATATGTACTAAAAATCATGATACTAATGAATTCCCTTCTATACCAGGTCTTAGGGCTGTATATAGTGAATAAGGAATGTAAAATCGGGTATACCCTCTTTTCTCTATTGCCAGAAGACCATGGAAAAATCCTCAAAATAAAAATCAAAATTTTAATCCTCAACAATTTGCACAACCTTCACAAGGTAATTGGAATTCACCTATGCCATGGCAGCCTTGGGCTCAACCACAACCTCAATCTTGGAATCAAGGGTGGAAAAACCCTTATGGAAGGTATGCTCAATATCAACAATATCCACCACCCTATCAAAATTTCCCACCACAATTCTTTCCTCAGAATAATCAATTACCTCAAGCTCAAGTTCAAAATACAAATTTGAAACTCTCTCTACCATTTGCACAAAAACAAAACCAATTACCTGTTCAACCACTTCTGAATCCAAATAATAAACTTGTTTACAACATGGAAGGGCATAATTCTCAAACTTATATAATAACTCCAGTAGATCTAAATAATCTTCAATTAAGATCTGGTAGAGTATTAGAAAAGAAGTAACCCTCTGTCATTATTTAGGAAACAAAGAAAAATTCTCGAAAAAAATAGCAATAAACCTGAAGAAAAATAAATTTCTCTTCCTCTGAAAGAAAGTGATCAAACAGAAAATATTCCCATAATTTATGATGATACTCCTATTATAGAACAACCTTCAGTCTATTACAAGACCACCTTTTCTTGAAAGGTTGAAAATTGATAAAGGAGAAGAAAAACAAATCACATTGCCTCATTATGATATGATGGATGAATTAAAAAATATTTGTATAAAAATTCCTTTATTGAAAGTTATAAAAGAAATACCATTTTTTGCAAAAGCAATTAAGGAATTTAGTACTCAAAGAAAAAGAAAAGACATAAAAAGAATCGAATTAGTTGGGAGAATTGTAGACATCATGATGGGGAAGGCAACAATGCAGAAATATTTAGATTCAGGGAGCCCCGTTGTGAAAATTCACATCAATGGAATTGAAATACAAAACACACTGATTGATTTGGGAGCAGCCATAAATACAATGAGTAAACAAATCATGGATCAACTAAAACTTCCTAACCTTCAATACACACCAACATTATTACAATTAGCAGACATGTCAGTAATTAAACCTGATGGTGTGTTATAAGATATTTTTGTATCCTTTGATTTTTGGGAATATCCTGTCGATTTCATGATCTTAACACCCAAGAATAATTTAGGAGGACATCCATTAATTTTAGGAAGACCTTGGTTAGCTATAGTTGATGCTTTCATTAGTTGTAGATCAAGAGACATGTTTATCTCAGATGGTAGTTCAACAAAGAAATTTGCATTATATCCACCTGCAAAAACAACAATAGATATAGAGAGTGAAGAATGGATAGATGATGATAACGATATACAACATATTTTCACGATTGCATAAACAAGTGAGGAGGACCAAATTTTAAATTCAATAGAAAATAATGAACCCTCCTTATATCATGGCAATAGTCAAACTTTTCAAGAACAATATAATATCAAATATTTTTCATCTAGACAAATGTCTTTACATTCTATGGAAAAATTTGGAAATTCTTCAATAGAAATCTTTCCAGAAAAAACATTTAATATTAATGAAAATATGGAAGAATTACAAAAAAATCAACTAGTAGAGACCTTGCAAAAACACTCTTCTGCTTATGCATGGGAGTATATAGATATGAAAGGAATTAATCCCAAAGATTTTATGCATCATATCTATATTGAAGAGAATGCTAGAACAGTTAGACAACCTCAAAGAAGAATGAATCCAAAATTAAAAGAAAATTTTAAGGAAGAGCTACACAAACTATTGAATGCAAATTTTATCTACCCAAAATATTAGACAGTCAATGGGTTTCACCCCTAGTAATCATTCATAAGAAAAATGGAAAATGGAGGGTATGCATCTATTACAGGGAATTGAATAAAGCAACATTGAAGGACCACTTTCCACTTCATTTCATATATCAAGTCATAGACACATTAGCAGGAAAAAAATATTTTTCATTTCTAGATGGTTTCAGTGGGTATAATCAAATTCAAGTAGCACTTGAAGATCAAGACAAAACCACATTTACATGTCCATGGGGAACTTATGCTTACCGAGTACTTCCTTTTGGATTATGCAATGCTCCAGTAACATTCCAAAGAGAAGTTCTCAGAATTTTCTCTGATCTTATTCATGACTGTGTGGAAGTGTATATGAATGATTTCACAGTATATGGTAATTCTTTTGAAGAAGCACTAGAAAATTTAGAAAAAGTTATAATAATATGCAAAGAAGCAAATCTTTCATTAAGTCATGAAAAATGTTTTATGAAGTTTAATGAGGGAATTATTTTAGGTCACCCTATTTCAGGAAATGGGATAAAGGTAGAGTCATCTAAAGTAAAGGTTATTTCCAAATTATCAGTGCTAAATTGTCAACGAGATGTTAGGAGTTTTCTTGTTTTTACTGGGTACGTAGAAGATTTATGGAAAACTCCACAAAAATAGCATCTCCACTCTTAAAATTACTTACCAAAGATTGTGAATTCAGTTGGGACTCTAATTGTCAAAATGCCTTTGAAACTTTGAAAAATAAAGTCTTTGAAACACCTATTTTAAAAGGACCTAATTGGAAATTTCCTTTCCACATATCTACTGATGCTTTAGATGCATCCTTAAGGGTCGTGTTGGGACAGAAAGATCTTACTCCTTATGCCATTTACTATACCGGTAAAAATTTAACTCCAACGGAGCTAAATTATACTGTAACTGAAAAAGAGTTTTTAGTTGTAGTGCACGCCATTAATAAGTTCAGACATTACATCACTGGCTATGAAAATTTCATTCCCATAGACCATTATTCCATCAGATATTTAATGAACAAACCAATCACTAATGGCAGAATAACCAGATGGCTATAACTATTACAAGAGTTTAACATAACCATTCTAGATCGACCGGAAAAACAAAATACAATTGCTAACTTTTTATCTAGGATTCAAAATGATAATAATGATATGCCTGTAAAGGATAAATTTCCAGATGGATATCTTTTTGCAGTATCTACTAAATCGCCTTGGTATGCAAATATTGCTAATTATTTGGCTATAGGAAAATTACCATCTCATTTGTTTCCCAGAGAAAAGAGAAAAATAATCCAAACAAGTGCTTCTCACTCATGGATCAATGAAGAATTATACAAAACAGGACCAAATCTCAACATCAAAAGGTGTGTACGAGAAGATGAGATACCAGAGATACTCAAATCTTGCCATGATGAACCATGTGGAGGCAATTTTTATGGGCAAAAAAAAAAAAAAAAAAAAAAAACCTTCTCTTGGGATATTATTGGCCTTCCCTTTTCAAGCATCCCAAAGAATATGTTAAGAGATGTGACAGTTGCCAAAGGATGGGGAAACATGTTCTTTCAGGTGAAATGCCACTGCAACCTCAGGTACTCATTGAACGTTTTGATAAATGGGCCTTGGATTTTGTTGGTCCAATTAATCCACCTTCTAAACAAAAGAGGTATATTCTGGTATGTACTTATTATGTTACTATATGGGTAGAAAATAAAGCACTTTCTTTTGCTACTGATAATGTTGTAGTTTCATTTATTTTTAAGGATATCTTCACTCGTTTTGGTGTTCAAAGGGAAATTTTTACAGATCAGGGAACACAATTCACATCTAGAGTAGTACAGAAGCTAGTGGAAGAAGATAAAATCAAGCACCGGAAGTCCACTCCATACAATCCCCAAGAAATGGGCAAGTTGAATCTACAAACAAGGTGATTGAAGCCATTCTCACCAAGACTGTACACTTGCACAGAGGGGACTAGGTAGAAAAGCTTTTAGAAGCTTTATGGGCCTAAAAAACTACATGGAGAAGCACTACAGGACATACTCCCTAAGAACTTGTTTATGGAAAGCAAGTTTTATTTCCAATAGAGTTCCAGATCCAAACCTATAAAACAACAGTCAAGTTAGGACTTGACCTATCGGAAGCACAAAATAAAAGAATGCGACAACTCAATCAGCTTGATGAAATAAGATACGATGTTCTCCAGAAGACTAGCTTGGTTCAACAAGAAAGAGCTAGATGGAATGACAAATACATCAAGGAAAAGAAATTTCATCCAGGAGACTGGGCACTACTCTTC
The DNA here is from genome assembly GCA_034641835.2 of Pinus albicaulis. NCBI lineage: Eukaryota > Viridiplantae > Streptophyta > Pinopsida > Pinales > Pinaceae > Pinus > Pinus albicaulis. The sequence goes on from CM076572.1 coordinate 573,795,868, forward strand.
GACTCAAAATTCAATAATTTCCAAGGGAAGCTCCAAACTCACTGGCTTGGACCTTATGAGATCGAAGAAGTTTTTGAAAATGGAGCAGTAAGAATCAAGACTATTGATGAAGAGAAAATTCCTCTATTAGTAAATGGACATCGACTCAAGATCTATCAAAAGCCAATAACAAGAGAGGAATTTGTCAAGATTTTCCAAAACAACTCTGCTTGAAAGTTGGTTGAGAAGAATTCTTCTTCTCAACCTTAAAAAAATATTTTCCTCTTTCATATATATATAGAATAAAGAAAGAAAGAATAAAAAATAAAAATAATTTGAATGAATAAATAAATAAAATTGTATAAACATGAAAACCAACAGATTGTTGGCATGCTTTATACAGAAAATTCAAGGTGAAAACCAAAAGTATTTTGGCACCTTAAATTTTCTTTTACCCATTTTTTCTAAAATTTTCCATTCTTCTAAGCATCCCTTTCTTAAAAGAATAAGTAAGCTACAAAATTGATGATGTTCTGCAGCTTTGACATTTTTCTACAGCCAATTGACAGGAACATTTGATGATCAAATAAAGGAAGAAGTGATTGACTCCTTATCATACAGAGCACCTGCAAGATGACAACCAAAGGTTAGCAAGCAAATAAATCAAAGGTATGTAATACTTTAATTTAACAATAGGGGTCAACATATTGCATGTATGAATTATATTGACATAACATACCGAACAAATCAAAATCATTATTATGAAAGGTGATAGTGTCATGACAAATCCCTCATAATTCTCCATTTATGTTTCACTGTCGTAACATGATTCAAAGTCTCGATTCATTGATTTGATCGCCGCCTCAATCATAATTATGAATGACTAATGACTAATTCACTCGCTTCACCTTCATCTCATACATGCTCCCCCTCTCATTTTTCCATCACCATTCGTCATTCTGCTCCGAAGCAAATCCTACCAAGATCATTGCCCTGTCAAACAAAACAATTTTTGGAGGTGAAACATCTTCCAACCATGGGTGTGATTGTTCGAATAGAGCCAACAGGGAAGAAATTATTGGAAGGATGTCCATAGATAAGAGAATTATTACAGAAATCACATTAGCTGGAATTTATAGAAAAATTCGATGGCTTCCACGAAGAAGTCACCAAAACGTTTGCAAGGGTTTTTGATGGCATAGAAGTGGAAATAGGAGACATCAAATTCATGGTGACAGAGTCTCTGATTGCAGAAGCTGCCAGATTGCCTCGTATAGGAGAAAAATGGTTCAAGAATAGAGGAATAAAACGAGATGAATGGAGGGTTTTCTTGAAGAAACCAAGCATGGATATTACTGTCTTCAGGAAAGGCATCCCCAGCTCTGCACTAAAAATTAAGTGGAGGAATTTGCTATTAATCATCCAAAAAATTGTTACTTGTGAAGGTCAATTTAGATGTGTGTTTTTCTACCATATAATACCGTTGATGAATTTTCTTGATGAACATGAAATGAACCTTCCATATTTCTTATTGATTAGTCTTAAAAATATGTCAGGTAATGTTCAAAATAGAATTCAGTTCATAGAAAACACAATGCATCATCATGGGCTAGTTAAAATACTTGTTGAATTCCATCTTCAAAGTATAGGGTATACATAGGAATCCTTTCTATCTAGGAATAATTTTGAAGAGGAAACAAATGAACAACCAAGTAGTAGTAGAACTCAGAAGAAAAGGAAGGTTTATACATCACTAGAATAAGAGCCACAACAACAACAATATTTGTTAGAGGATGACATGCCAATTGCAGAAATTTTAAAGAAAATAAATACAAAGGATGTTAGAAGAAAGAAAGACAACAACAGAACAGAGATTTTGCCTCAGAAAGAAAAGCCTAAGACCCCTGTCACAGGACTAAGAAGAAGTACCAGGCTAAAAACAGTGAAACAAGTACCCTCAAAAGATGTGGAACACATTGATTTGGAGGCAGATGAAAATATAGCAAATTCTCCGAGAGCATCACCACTTGCCTACATTTGACCTCCTCTTAGTCCAAGATAAAGCCTAGGTATTGATCTAGTACAAGAAGAGATTTATGATTACACAGAATCACCGTAGAAAAGAGAAGCAGCCAAAAGATCAGTTCCAAATCTAAGTGAAGAGAAGGACCAGTTTAATGAACCACAAGAACCTCCAATTCTTGACATCCTCGGAAATGAAATATTCGAACTGGAGACATTAAACAGGTTTATTAAAAGTGAAAATCAATCTTTGAAAGTTTAGAATTAAGTTCAACTTTCCAAGAGTGATAACTTCCTTCTACATTTGAGTCTATGATACAAAAAGAACAAGAAATTGAATGAAGCAAACATGGCCATGAAGAGAAAAATCATTAACCTGAAGTACAAAATCCTCATGAACAAACCAAGGATGGCATTAACAGGAAAGAGGGTGAAAAATATAAAATTGGATGTACTGGCAAAAGTGTCTAAGGATATGCAGTGACTGGACAGAGATGACAAAATTTTGAGGTTGTATGAGGACATACAAAACCTTCAGTATGGGGGAACGTAGAGTCCCATAATTGTTTTTTTTTACACCCTTTTTGCATCCATATTTTCCTTTTTTTCCCATCTCTATCAACCTAATAAGCAGCAATCACATGATTTTGAAAAAGTAAAATACTTATGTGTCATATTTTTCATACTTGTTAATATGCCCTGTTGTTTTGTTAAATATTACATTCAGCTATAGAATTGACACAATTTCGCAGCTATTCCACATATCTACAACCACCTTCATTGATAACAGGGTTCTGGTGCACCAGCTCAACAAAGGAGTACATGGGTAGATAGAGGATGATCCCCTCATGGATTCCCTCCTGTTTATCCGAGCTTATTCATCAAAGAGATCACACAATTATACGGTCAAAGGGAGCAGTCAACACGTAGCAACCCTCAGGAACAGAGTCTGGGAATGTCACGATTGTGTTGATTTGCTTTCCTAATAGAAAATCAATAGATAGCGATATATTGTTAGAGTTTTTAAATTGTATAAGGATTATAATAGAGATATATAGGCTTAGAGCTCGCGTATTTTTGAATGCACCTATAAAACTATAGAAACTCTGTGTATTCGGGGCGCACCTTCTTTTATTTCCTAAACATTTTGTTTGAAGACTTTTATATTAATTTGAAGTTCCTCTTTCGTGCATTTGATGCGTTGATAGTGTTAAGAAACCTACTGTGTTGCGGAGAGACCCTGCAAGCAGATCAGGTCATTTTCTTTCAGTTTTTAATTCATCTCAAATGCATTGCTATTTCGTAGTCTGAATCTGGTTAATGCTTTGATTTATGCTTCATTTTCAAGATCAGTTCAAATATTTTAGTGCTTTTTTTATGCTTACTTCGTAGATTCATTTATTAAATTCATTCTGTCATATTTTGTATAGCTTAGTTCACTTCCTTCTCATTTACATTCCAGATTAGAATTTGTAGTAGATATAAACTTTGTTCTCATCGCATTTCGATTTAAGTTTTTAGTTAGATCTTAATTTTCATAAGACTAGGAATGTATCACATCTCATGCTTTCATAATTCAGAGTTAGTTCATTGTTTACTGCAGCATAAAAATCCCAAAATCAACTTGATAAAAACACAGTAATAATTAATCTAATCATTTCTTTTGAAAGGAGTCATCTCACAAACTCTTTTTAACAACTCAATTCAATTGAAATTAACCATAGAAATAATAGATGATAGATTGCTCTAAAAACATCACTAATCCATAGGAATTCAACACTGATTCATAAATTTAAAAATTAATAAAACTCTTAATTAAATCCTCACTCTAACAACGAAGACTTCTAGCACATATAGTGCACTTACACTTCATCAGTTTACTGACTCCGGTCGATAATTTATGCTTGCAATTTAAGAACACTAAATTGACTAAACAGTCACTACTAAATCTGCTCCTAATATTACACTTCACCTCCTCAGAATGTCATATGCTTGGCTTCATCAGGCTTGTCCACAAATTGATCCAATTTCGGTCACGTCTTGACCCAATACACCTCACAAACGTTGTTGTTACACCATGTTGCATTACTACTTTTCTGCACCTCTGGTTAGGGCATCAACTACAACCTTATTTCTCCACACAACTCAACAACCGTACCTCCAAAAGACAATGGTCTCCTCTAGAGAGAGTCCTCCACCCCTACGCTTCTCCTTCTAGCTTTGTTTGACCACAAACGCAACTATTAGAGGCAACCTAGTTATTTCCTAAGGCCTGTGGCCTAGCATAACAGTCATTGTAGCTTACTACCCCCTCAAAACTCCACCATACAACCCTTAAACAACCTTTCCACTCCTCCAGATTTGTGGCCTAACCTGCCCAGCAACCTGCACTTATTACAGTCTTGTTCTTTCCTTAAAACAACTCTTTCCTCACCACGCTGCACTTTAGACCTCCTCACGCTGTCCCTTTAGGCTCCCTCTAGCTGCGACTAAGGCTCAATAAATTTCAAATATGCATTGCTCAACTTGGATGCTAAAATTAGGATCAAACACATCCAATTTATAGACTTTAGGTCTCCACGAATTTACTTGAAGAGACACATCTATTGGCACCCTTTTACATCAAGGCTACATGACTTGGTAACCAATAATTACCTTGTAAACTTCAAAGATTCATTTATCTTTAACGATAACTCAGATTCGAATGATTCTCGATGTGTTGGAATCGTATCGCCGAGCACTATCATCCTCCTCTATCACATGCCGTATCTTCATTGCGATTTTGGCCCAAATCACAATGGCTGCAAAACCCCTCACTTGGGTTTCAAGCCCACAAGCTTCCCTTGTGGTGCTCGTCCCTCCAAACCATGAACCCTAGGGCTTGGAGTACCTCCCAGGCTATAAAAATCAACACTCACTCCTACAAGGATGTTGGCAGTAATGGTGATGATGTCTGTCGAAACCAGAGCTAGAATGAAATCCATAAGCATTATCCCTCTTGTCAGGTGTATCGAAATATCTGCCACCTATAACTGTATCCTCTCTATAAAACCTATGCCTTCTAAGGGACCTGCTTCCATATTCCCCTTTAGTCTTATTCTCATATCCATGATTGATCTCCATTTGTCTCTATCTCTGCAAATCTGAAAATCTATAAAGGATGATTGTATTAACTTCTGCTTGCTTTTCCTAAGCTCTAGCAAGCCTTTATTATGTCTCAATCAACTTGTCATTGTATTCATTTCAACTTATAATCTCTACCCTTATAATTCTTAGTGTATTGGCAAGATCAAGAGAATAATCTTCTCTTTGCTTCTCAATTGATCTTTCTCATTCCACTGAATTCACATGAGGCCTATAAGGGGAGTCATGTGAACTGTAGTCCACTAATATTCTCTTCATCCCTAGTCTTCTATTTCCTGCTAGCGTACCATGTTATATAAACCAAATATATAACATAATCAAAACCATACCTTAGTGTATCTCAGGGGAGGCTATCACATCTGCATAGTTCAATCCATATTACTACAACACAATATCGCAATTATATCGATTCGTACATGTATCATAGTCATTATCATTTTCTCAAGCCAATCCAAATTAACACGAAACATATAACATCAAGATCTTAGCTACAATGACCCTAATCATCATGCATATGACCCCAATGCATATAACAACAACTTATTATCACGCATGACTAACCGATGTAATTGCATATGACCGCACTGATTAACTAGCATCTATCATGCATGTAACCACAATAGAATGGTAAACATGCATATAACCACAATAGAATGGTAAACATGCATATAACCACAATGCATATAACAACCATTAACCATCATACCTACATGCCAACATATAATACATATATGACGATATGCTTTTACTCCAAGGTCTAGTGTTGCAGCCTCACTCTGGTACCAATCTATAATGCCTCCTTATACATTTCCCCACTTTTACAAGCTCGCCAAGGTAAACATGAGACGAGTGTCACTATGACATGACCCGACCTCCAAGTTCCAATTAAGTAAGTGGGGCCTACAAACTGAACACATACTGACATCATACAGGGACTACAAATCACTTAGGAGTTGAACAACCACCCCAGGTGATCAATCCCTAAGATCGAACCCTTTTACTTTGACCTAGCACCCCAACCTCATGCATGAAAAGGAAAGGGTGCAGTTATAGGCCTCCAACTGCACATATAGGCCTGATTCCATGTAGTTATGGCCTAAATCCTTCAGTGCTGAGCATGTGGTTTTGGGATCTGTGCCACCTTTTCAAGGCAACCTCCATACCACTGCCCAAAATTGCCTATAACTTTCTAGAATCATAATCTACATGATGACAATGCCAAACATTTGAACTTGAAGCAATAAATTGACCTAGGCTTCCAAATCCAAAATAGACATTTCGTCAAACATATGAAAAACATATAAGCGACAGGTCATGAATGCACATATGATCATAACTGATAGTTTTCACCCGAGAATCACCGATAAGGCTCTAAATCCTCTCTATATAGTTGCAACAACACTTCTTAGTTAATGCATTCATCAGCCAATCAATAACTCATCAAAACATGTCAAGAGCCATAGATAGATTACATCATATAAACCAACAAATAACCCACATAGAAACCATGGCATATCAACCATAATGTCAACATGATAGCTAGTACAAATTATCATAAATCACAATGGAAAAATAACTCATATTAGCATATGAAAATGCCAACCAAGTTAGTGATTTCCATGTACCACCTGACCATAAATTGGGTTGAACCAAATCTCTCTTTTAGCCAATCACCCCTACATAATATTCCAAGCATGAATGTGGGATCTCGTGGAATAAACCAAAACCAAACCAAACCAGGGCTTCTATAGGCCAAACCACCTCAACCCTCAACCACAATGATTTGAACTCTATGATCCGGAAATCACTAACATCAACCCAATCGATATCTACCCAAGTTTCCATGGGCTCCAGGAACTAGTAAATTAACCCACAACCTTCCAAGGCTCTAGAGAATTTGTTCCAACAACAACTACATGGACTAGTAACTCATCCCACCAAGGGTTTTAGAGGCATTGTCCCAACCTACGACTCCAGGAACTAGTAACTCAACTCAAGTTGTTCCAGGGCTTCCATATCGTTTTTTTTTCCAACCCATAACCATAGGGAACATGAGCACCAATTAGAAAACAACAACTGTGAAACCCACAACACCATGGTTATCTAGGAAATGACAAGGCAAGGCTAAAACCACTTCCACTCCAGTAAAATATACATGCCAATGACAACACATAACTAGAGAATCACATGCATATACCATCCATCCATAAATCATGAAGGAAATCACACATGCAACCTATTACCTACAAGATCATCTATTGAAGTTGTTGATCCAACCTGCTCCTTGCTTTCCTTCAATTTCCTTTGCTTGTCCTTTTCCTTCCTTTTCTTGCTTGTCCAAGTTCTTGTTCTCTTTTCATTGCTACACCTGCTCCAAACATGGGCAACAGTTATCAACTGATTCTCATGTGCCTTTTTATCACTGATGTCTCCTTTTTCTTAATTTTCCTTCATTTTTCCTCAAATTCCCTTACATGCAAATTTGTATCTCTTCACCTTCCTTTTCTCCTATTTTCCTTTATTTCTTATTAATAAATGCCAATTATTTCCTCTTTTCCTTTTCCAATTTCCATATCCATAAATAAACTACAAGTGACCCTCGATGTGATGTTTTCCCTACCATTCATCTTGGAATACATGTCTTGTGACCCTGGTCTTATTTTGCCTTTATTATCCTTTATTACATGAAACTTTAACTCAGGGTTGTTACACCTGGCCAACATTCCTTTAAAGTATATTAATTCCTCACTATATTGTTCGTTGTTGCCTAAATCTCCTTCACCACCCAAAAAGAAAAAATATTCAAATTCACCTCTCCAAGCTTATATGAAATATGCTATTACCACCCTTAGTTTATACTCCTCACACACTATAATGGACAACCAACAACTTGAATTATGCATGTGAGGGGAAATTTCCACATAAATACCTCTCAAACTTATCAACCTTAGCACAATCTCCCTATTCCACACCATCAATATTCCACACAAAGCTTGCACAAGGTGAATTATGATCGATAATGCAAAGTCTTGTCTTTGCCACTCCATTCACATGGTGTCAGACATTATCCCTCCATAAAATTCATACGGATCTTGGGGGGAGGCCCCCAAGACCTGAAAATTTGAAATTCCATAAGAAAAGAGAGGAGAACACACAGTAAACAAAACCACAAAGATTTGTTTTTTATTAAAACTGAAAATAACTCTAAAATATACATTGTGGTGGAAAAGCTATCCTTTTACAATATGCAACTTTTTATCCATGGATGAATGAATACCATAGGTGGAAGTCACTTACAATACCATGGATGGATAAATACCATGGGTTGATGAATATTATGGGTAGATGCCACTTACAATACCATGGGTAATTTCCATGGGTGGATAAATACCATGGCTAAATGAATACCATGGGTAGATGACACTTTCTATTTGGATCATTCCTCCCTACTTGAGAAGAAAAGGTCCCCATTATGTGAAGTTCCCTACTGAGAAGCATTTTTTGAATATGAAGGGTCACTGAAGAGAAGTTTTTTGTGTGGTTAACCCATAACCGTGATGAACGAAGATCCGAGGAAAGAGATATATTGTAATGCTTGTGACCAACTGTAATATTGACAGTGTACGACCTAGAAAATGGACTTTAAAGAAGTGTGGGTTCTCAGTTTTAATAAAAAAAGTTTATTTGTGGTTTTGTTTACTGTGTGTTATCCTCTCTTTTCTTATGTCATTTCAAAATTTTAAGATCTTGGGGGCCTCCCCCAAAGATCCAGATAAAAAATTCCATGTTTGTTGCGGGAATTTGAACCCAAGGCACTACCCATGTCACAAATAATATGCTTCTCATCATCCATTGGCTCTCCTTCATATGGTTGTGAAATCTCTCATGAGCGCCACATTTGTTACGTTCAACGAGTGTACACCTTTCAATTAATTAATTTCCCATGACTCTCTATTATGGGATTAGAGCCTCTATGTAGGTTCTGTCGAGAGTCATGGTTCCAAGGACCAAGACCAATGTCTGATTTTCTAAGTAATATGTTGTACAATTGAGGTTCCAAATAATGTCTTTAGCCTAGACATTTGGAATTGGAGATAATAATGACAAAACTCTTTTGAATAGATGATCCTTTTTGCATCAAAGAGTTTGGTTCCTAATGTTAGATGCCTTATTGTATTGTTTAAATCACCTACAATAATGAGTAACCTGATTGACATGGGGTGTGGCCAAAAGAATGCCTTGAACAAGCACATACATTTGGGCTTGATTATTTGAGGTTACTTCTATACTCCATGGAAATTCATATTCAGATTATCCTCTAGGGCCATAGAGAACCCCCCACCACACCTGCTGCCCTGATATATGATAAATATTATAGGAATACTAAATATAAAATATTTATATCATCACTACTTCCAATCCTTAAAACAATAAAGCTCGCATTAATTAAAATCACAATAAAGTCATAAACATTTTAAATCATATATATATATATATATATATATATATATATATATATATAGAGAGAGAGAGAGAGAGAGAAAGAGGGGGGGGACCCATTATCCAAACATACAATCATTACTACCACCAACGATCACAAGAATTTGACTACTAAAGTCTATGGAAGTGTAAATATTGTTGGGTTGAAGAAATAATTTTTTTTTATAGCTTGTTACTTTGCTTTCCACTTATTTTTTGTAGAAACCCTCATAACTCACTTATCTTTGCATCATCCTACTATCTTTCCATGAATAACAATCCATCAAAGCTACAAAATATATAACAAGGTAAAAGTCCAATATCTTTCTAGTTCTACATGTTTTACTTTGTAAAATTGGGTTAATTTGTAATGGTTGTGGAAACTGACATATTTTGTAACCTTGATGACACTTTGTAGCTACATCCAAGGTTCAAATAGACTCTGAAGTGAATAGGTCAACTCAAGCACATAGGCAAGTGTCAAATAGCTCCAGTTTGTTGTTCCATCTATTGGGCGCAAGGAAAAGTTCATTAGTTGACCACAATAACACGATCAAACACTTAGTCAACCATTATGTGGCGCATGGAACAAGTATTAAGACTACTTGGCAGCAGATCAACCTCAAGCGGCCATGAATACATCTTTAGGAAGCAAAAGATCAACAAACAAATGATGATGTGTCCAAGAAATATTTATATGATTCGCTTAATCATTAACAAATTATAGGAATTAGATCTTCAAAAGAAATAGGACACTTAGTCATCATTTAACTGCTCATATTTCTAGCAATAGTTTTATGAGCTGATTATTATAAAGACACTATAAATAGGACTTGCCGAGAAGCGAGATAAATCATCTTTTGTATTTGTTATCTTTGATCAATGCATAACTTTATGATTATGTACGCATTGTTTTGATTTAATATAAAATATTGTATTATATTACCATTGTGCTTTGATGATAAGGTTACACCAATGGTAGTCAATTTTTTATGAGCATTTTTAAATCTCGTCCACTGGTAGGAGGGCCCCTTGTTGCGTATAAGAACTATAGTGTAATTATTTATTTTACTTTTACTCTGTTTCGTTGTGTACAACAATCACTTTCTTTTTCGCCATCTCAAATTGTAGTTTTCTTTATCACTGCCTTATTTGCTTTTACAATTCTATCAAGCACTTGAACTAAAATTAAAAAAAATACAATAACATTTACTCCTCTAGCTTCGTTCATTCACATTCATCTATATCTGTATCCAATCTTGTTGCATAACATAGTTTTTTCTCGAACAACATTTGTAGGCATACCATGGTTTCAATTTAAGAATGAATTATAAGTTTTGAACCTACACCTTATGAAGATTTTGAAATTGTTTCATGGCTCTCAAATTCTCAAGATCGATTTCATTGCTTCCATAGTTAGTTCTATTACTTTTTTAGATAAATGCATTGCTTTCATAGATAGTTGTTAGCCTCTTCTTTGGATAATTGTCATTTTTTTCATAGAATAATTGTCTTTGCTTTCAAACTATAAATTGTATTTACCTTTCATGGATGAGAATTTAAATTCTTTCTTAGAGTTATTTTACCACTTTAATAGTTTAAATGGTTATATCATATTCACTACTTTCCTAGATTAAAGAGCGTACCAGATTAAGAGTTTACTATTTTCCTAGATTATAAGTTTATCGCTTTCTTAGAATAAATTATCCTTTCTTTCACTAGTTATAATAATCATCTATCTTGTCTTTACTTTCATTGATAAGTGTGTGTGTTTTGTTTATATTTCATCTCATAAGTAACATTTCATTACTCTCATTACTTCTTAGATTAAGATTTGTCACTTTATTGCATTCTTTGGTCATTTGTTTCTTACTTCCAATATAATATAATTCTTCTTTAGCATTGAAATTGAAAAGTTAATCTCCTAGCACATATAGTATAGTGTACTTCACAAGTGTATGAACCTCGATTGACATTTTAATGTAAGTAATTTAAAGCACAATTAAATTTCCCAACACATACTCTGCCCCTGTAAACTTGAACCTATGACCTCTTATGGGACCATTAGGCATGTTCAAGTTATATATATATATATATATATATATATATATATATATATATATATATATATATATATATATATCAAATAAAACATAATATATAATAATGTTTCTCATTCATTAACCCATTCACTTTCTTATTTATTTTCCAAATGCTTATTGGAATTTTTATTTTTAATACTCTTATACTTGATTAATTAATTATATTATTTAGTTAATTTTTGTTTAAATTTAGTATTGAATATTTAAACAAATAACAATAATCTTTTCCAAGAATCTAAATATTTTATATTGTTCTAAACCTCACCTCTTTACTCTACATTAACCAAAATATTTCACAACTTTTATTAATGAGACATAATAGATTGACAATCAATATATATCACCTCTAATTTAGTGTGACATGGAATATACTTAGTGTGATGTGGCATATGTTTTTACTACTTTAATATTTTCCTTAGGAGGTCGGGTATAGACCCCAAACTTACTCTTAATTTCTTGACCTTCTATCTATTTGAATCTTGGTCTTCCATCATGTTG